>JAYEVK010000027.1:0-244238 GCA_036346275.1 Otatea glauca
ATTGGGATAGTGCTTGTTTCACCCAAGGGACATAGTTTTGAATTTGCATTTTGGCTAAATTGCCGATGCTCTAATAATCAGGCAGAGTATGAAGCATTGCTTAGAGGCCTACAGTTGCTCAAAAATATCAAAGTGGACACTGTTGAGGTCTATGGTGATTCTCTATTAGTTGCGCAATAGATTAAGGGAGAATATAATTACTATGAAGAGATTTTGATTAAATACTTAGAGCAATGTCTTGCTGTAATCGGCTCATTTACGGGATTCACTATTAGTCATATTGCTTGAGAGATGAATGACAAGGCAACTTATTAGCTCAGCAAGCATCGGGCTATAAGGTTTTTGGCTGATTTGAGGAATGTGAGCCGATAGAGAAAACAGTGATGGTGCTAATATCGCTGATTGGAGGACAGAAATAATAGAATACTTGATTGATCCTTCAAAACCAACAGAGTGAAAAATTAGGTGGCAAGCTTTAAAGTACATGATCTTGGATAATGTATTATATTATCGGACGTTAGAAGGTTTGCTGTTAAAATGCCTTGAAGCCGATACAGCTAGAGTAGCAATAGGTGAAGTGCACAAAGGTATCTGTGGATCCCATCAATCGGCTTATAAGATGAAATGGATGCTAAGATGTATTGGATACTTTTGGCCGACAATGTTGGAGGACTACTTCAAGTATTGCAAAGGATGTCAGACTTGTCAAAAATTCGGTAATATACAGTTGGCTACAGAATCAGCTTTGCACCCTATTATTAAGCCTTGGCCATTTAGAGGCTGGGGGATAGATGTAATCAGAAAAATCTTTCCTGTCTCAAGTAAAGGTCATAAATTCATTCTGGCTACGACCGATTATTTTTCTAAATGGGTTGAAGTCATACCGCTTAAAAATGTTACAAGTGTTAAGCCATCAAATTTGTCACGGAGCATATTATCCATCGGTTTGGGATTCCGCAAACCATTACGACCAATCAAGGAACTATGTTTATATCTGATGATTTTAAGAATTTTGCCAGAAGTTTGGGTATCAAGCTATTGAATTCATCACCTTATTATGCTCAAGCCAATCATCAAGCCGAATCATCTAACAAGACATTGATTAAACTGATTAAGAGGAAAATTGACAAAAAACCAAGGAACTGGCATTCAATGTTGTTGGAGTCGTTGTGGGCTTATCGGCTTGCATATCATGGAGCAACAAAGCTTTCACCCTATCAGCTAGTTATGGGTAAGAAGCCGTTTTACCTGTTGAGATTAATTTTAACTCGATACGAGTAGCCATGCAAAATGGTTTGTCGACTCAAGATTATAAAGATTTGATGATTGACAACTTGGATGATTTGACAGAGTTACACTTACATACATTAGATCGGCTTGAGAAGAACAAGGTGAAAGTCGTCAAGGCTTACAATAAAAGAGTAATGCCTAAGTCTTTTTGTGAAGCCGATTTAGTCTCGAAAACTATAGTACCTATCGGCTCTAGAGATAGCCGATTTGGTAAATGGTCTCCTATATGGGAAGGATCGTATAGAGTAAATTGGCTTGTTTATAAAAATTCCTACATTTTGGAAACATTGGAAGGTGTGGTGTTTTCCAAGGCGATCAACGGGAAATACTTAAAGAAATATTACCCTAGCGTTTGGATTGGCTCCTAATCGGCTATGAAAGTTTGTCGCTTGAATGGCCAAATTAACTCGATGCAGCTAATTCTGGCTAAAAATATAAAGCTGATTACAAACATTATAGAATTAAGGCATTAATAAAAATTGGTTAAACAGTCGATTAAGATTACTTCAGCATTTCGAAAAGATTGTTTTCCGACTGACAGAGTTATAGAGATTCATAAAGTATTAGACACATTAGCCGATCATAGGCCGGACCTAGGGAGGCGAGCGCCAAGAGCTGATAAAGCTCCCTGTAACAGCCCAAAAATTCAATAAAATAAGAAATACAATTATAAAAATATTCATACGATTTATTTTTATGTTTTCTGATTTTTCTGAATTAAAGAAATTCTTTTTAGCTTTTTCCTATTAAAAGAAATCCAAATGATCCATATAGTAAAATGGTAAAAGGTAAAAAGGTAAAAATCTAAAAACAGAAAAATATGCAAAAAATCATAGATAATCCTAGATTCATCGAGGATCCTGTTCGTGCCACTTGCACTGATCTGGAATAAAAAAATAAATTAAAAAAACAAAGTAATCATGAGAAGATAACCACAATCTGAACCCATAAGATTTTTTCAGAATCTATATTACCTTAACTAGGGTTAACATTTTTACCATGCCGACATATTAACCCTACCCATTACTGGTGAAAATATCAATAATTTATATCTGCATTTGGTAATTTTAGAAATTCGGAAACAGACTATCAGAAAAGCTGGAAAGAGTAGTGTCAGAATTTTCATAAATAAAATATCAAATATAAAATCATGAAAATTTTATAAAAGGTATATAATATTAATATAAACCCTTTAAGAATCAGTAAAAATCTGTAACAGTGCATTGTCAGATTTTTAATAATATTTTCACTCATCTCTTATATCTGAAAATTTTACCAAACCCTTGTATTTTCCTTTCCAACCTCTTTAAAAATTTTCATAAAAATTTGAGTTAATCTGTTAGCCTCAACTCCGGGTTTACCTCGAGCTGACCATAATTTTCCTGAGTTTCACCCTAACCCCTCGCTGACTTGTGGGCCCGAGACACCAGTTGTCCTCCCGGCCGACCATTTTCACTCTCGCTGACAACTTGTACCCACCTGTCAGCTCTATCTCTTCCGTTCTCTCCCGTTTTTTCTGGCGCCTCTCTCCGCTCTCTCTCGCAGAGACTCGCCGCCTCTCCGTTTTGTCGCGACTGCGTCGCAACTCGTCGCCTGAGGCCACCAAAGACGCCGCTGCCACGCCGCGTCTCGCCTCGGAGCAAGGTGCTCGCGTGCAACACGGCCGAGATCTCTCGCGCACCCAGTCGGCCGCCATTGCTCGCCCGCGTCCAAACCCTGTGCCACCGCCTCAATCGCCTATTTAAGTGTTGCAAACCCGTCGCTGGCACTTGTGCTCTTCCCTAGAACCCGCAAAGCCAAGCCAAACCATCACAACACCGCCAGCCACCCCTTTCTTCCCCAACTTCGGCCAAACACCCGAAAAGAGGGAAATCACCCAAACTAGCTTTTCGCCGAGCCATTCCCCGAATCATCAATCCTGAAGCATCCTCACCACCCCAGGAACCTATCCCCAACCTCAATTTGGACTCTTCTTCTCCGACGAGCCTGTGCGCCGAGCTCCTTACGCCGCCGCCGCAGTCGCACGGTGAGAACACCTCTTTGAAGCCCATTTCTTTGAATGAAAGCTAAAAATCGAATCCTCGTGACTTACTCATACTCTCTGCGGTGATATTTCACCTCGGGAAGCATTGTTTTCACCGTTGCGCCACCGGTCGTGTTCGCCGCCGCCCCCCTCACGGTGGCAGGCCTACTCCGGCCGGAGTGAGACTGCCCCTAGATGCGCGCAAACCCACTGAGCAAGAAAGTGGAACCCATTCCACTTCTCGGCGATCAGTTGCGTCGGCGACGAAGCTTAACCGTGCTCGCTCGGTGTCGCTGACAATCGGGTCCACAGGCGGTTGCACGGCGCTGTGTCTAGCCCGCTGCGGCGGGCTCCACATGTCGATCCTAACGCGGCTGGCGGCCCGGACAGCGGCGTGGTCTGCACGCGTCAACCGCGCCACTCGCACACGTCTCGCTGCCAACTGGGCCTGGCCCGTCAGTGCCTCGGTCCGGCGTAGCCCGAGAAAGGAAAGCGGATTTCTAGTGCAAAAGCGTACTTTCCGTTTTTAGTAAATTTTCTAATTTTCAGAATTATCAAAATCGAATACATTCAAACTTGAATATCTTTTGAACTACCCAACCAAATGAAGTGAAATAAATTTCTAAATTCATATAAAATCATGTAGATTCAGAATATGCAAAAATATTATAAAATGAACTCTGTTTGAATTTCAGATTCAAATTTAAATAAAGAATTTGAAATATGCCATTTATAGAATCTTTGCAATTCAGTTCCAAATTAAATGGAACAAATTTTGTTAGACTCCATGCTCTGTTAGGAACCTATTTATGCAAAATACTTAGGGTGTACCATGGAAAATATTTAAAGCATTGTATAGGGTGAGAAAGTAGTCCGATGATAATAACTCAAATAATTTCAGAATTTAAAATCTGAAAATCCAAAATAATAAAACATATTGAGTAGTCTCTGGAAATGGTAAATAAAGATGAATAATTCAAGAAAATAAGATTCATTATTACTAAAATCTATTCGAAAAATATTCATGTAACATATAAATAAATAATCAACATGATATAATCATATACCCAATCATGTTTGAATTATGCAGTTGCTTTTATTTGGCTCTTACATCTGATTCTTTCATTTTATTGGAATTGTTATGTTATTATTATACAAAGTTTAGAACTCGTCGAATCCGGAGTAATCGACGACGAACAAGAGTTCGACTACGCAGATAATCAACAAGGCAAGCACCCCATTTGATCATATTGATCCCAATTTTATAAATGTTTTCATTAAATGTTTTACTGCATACGTTATTTTTATTAAAGCCTGCTATTTCGTGGGTAATTGTAGTTGTACCTGTAGTTTTAAGGAACTTCCTTGATAAGTATGAAATTGTGAACCTTGATAACCCTAGAATAGCATAGACAGTAATTGATGTCAATCTGGGTTACTCACACTTATTGTCGTGCTTAGCCATGCTTAAATGAACATAAAACCTTGACATGATTAAAAATGTTGGATATGACAATCAATGGGTATGACCTTTCTTTATGGTTGGTATTTTGATCAAAAAGGAAAATAAAACTATGGTTTTGATGCAGGCAATTATTGGCAATAGCCGGGTGTACAAGGGACTTGTACGTAGTGTAGGGGGAGATTATTGCCCGTATCGGATTAAGGACCGAACTACGTGTTCGTTAAACCTAAGAATTACCGTACAACCACAAGTGCTAGTATGGGACAGTCTTAACCTAATAAGTTTCTTAAAACTAGCTTTGCACATTGGTAGGCTGGAGTAGTACGAGCTTCTTGATGTTGATTGTTTCGGGGCGCCTACACCGAGGTGTTGGGAGTCACGTTTGCGTACAACAGTGAATGCCATACTATGGATATGCTTGATCATTATTGTGCAGTGAGTGTGCAAACATTTACACCATAGTACGGGTTTAACATCACTGGGCTGGTGCAAAATTAGGATTAAGAAATGTAACGGTTATGTTATGATCTCCTTGCCAACACACCAAAGGAAGTGTGTTCTTGGCCCGCAAAAGGGTTGATCATTACTTGTGGGTAAAGTGTACAACTCGTAGAGTGTGAAACTTTCGGTGCCGCTCCATGTTATGGGAATCTTGGTACGCCAGCACTAGTTAGCTGTTTCTATTTTTTTTACAAAATCTGGATTCTACCGTGTGATGGTAGAAGTTGGTTCTTGAAAATGGTCATGATACCCAGGTACCTGAGATTTATTTATGCTTATGTTCTATTACTTTCAGTATTAAGCTGTTTTTACTTAAATTCTATTTTGCAATCTATTATTCTGTATTTACATTCCAAATTAGCTTTATGCAAAGCAACCATGAGCCTTTCCTTGTATTGGCCTGCATGTATAAAAGGTTTTACAAAAGTCTTGCGAGTACGTAAGTACTCAACTTGCCAATGTTGATGTTTTTAGGTGAGGAAACAAATTTTCCCAACGATACATTTTATGACGCAGGAATCGGGGATATGAACGATGAATTTTACTAGGGTCTTCTTTGTCAGTTGCCTGTGGGGATATCGGGTTGAAGGCATACTACAAGAAAAATGTCTCCACTGATATATTTATACTTTTGGTATTGTAAGAATATTATGTACTTGCTTCCGCTGTAATAATAAAGTTTGTGTATGACTGTGATATCAATTTGTATTTGTGCGTACTAGCCACTAATCATGGGACTAGTACTGTATGCACATGGTATCCATTTTTGGTATTAATTATAAAAAATGGGGGCCTTACACTCCCGCAGCCTTGGCAATTGTCTCCTGCACCTCATCCAGAATCCTTTCATCCTCCTTGGCACTTCCAGGTACAGGGGCAATTTTAGTGGGCTATTTCTTGATACCGATCATGGCCAAAGCTATTCCGAACTTTTGCTCCTTGATAGTCCATGCAGACTTCTCAATGAGTTGTTGGCTGTCAGAAATTTGTTTTGTCAGCTTGGCCAACTCTTCTTCGAGGTGTCTTTTAGTCGACTCAAGCTTCTGCACTACTTCTCTGTTGGCTTTGAGCGACTGGGCATCAGCATCAAACTTGTGCTTCTTCGCCTTGGCATCAACCACCAGTTCATTCAATAGCTTCTGGTTAGCCTCTTGTGCCTCCCTTTGAGCAATTCTGGCTCTGGCAGCATTGACCTCTGCCTTCCTATCATCTAGGTGGCAGACGTTCAAAATGCGGCTATCGTCTCTAGGGGCAGATCGGCTTCCATAGCGACCATGGCATTGTAGAGAAGCTGGGTGCTATTAAGCAGATCGGCTTCAGGCTGTATTACTTGATTGAAAAGCTTGTTGAGCCTCTCCTGCATGTCGGGTGCAGATGTCACCGCGTCGACACTTCCTTAGATACTTCGAGAATTTTTCTTATGTCGGCAGGGTAATTGTCTGTGGCCAACACCTCCGAGTCGTTGAGATCGACCAAGGAGAAACCCAGTAGATCCGTTGGATCAGATGATGTTAGGGCAGCAGCAACGATGGGGGCTGGCGGTGTCGGCTGTGAAGATGGTGGCGGAGGCTCGAAGGAAGCAGTCTTTAAGTTGGCTAAGACATTGGCCACTTGTACTGACGGGGTTGACTGAAAAAGGAATCAACATAAGCTAAGCCGATACCTTAACATATTACAGGAAAATTTATAGGAAACTTACCACGCCAGTGGCCGATGCATGTGGCGAACTTTCGTCGCTTTGTTCTTGAGGTTTTGAGCCTCTTTTGGTGGGAGCCTTGGATTTGGCTCGCTTCTTCTCTAAATATAATCGGCTAAAGTATTAGTCTCTGTAACAGTTAAAAAAATTACTAGCCAATTGAAGTGTACTTACTGGGCTGTTATTGCTTCTCTATGTCCGATAGAGAAGGGCTCTGGATTCCCAATGTACCAGAAGTGTATCTCGTAAGGCCGATCGATTAGTGATGCCTTTTGGTTTGATGGCCGCTGCCCCATAGGCTGGATACTGGCTTCTTCCCTGTAGCATTAGTCTACAAAAAGGAAGCAAAACCGATTAGTAAAAGGTACTAGATGAAAGTTACAAATATATAACAAAGGATTCATTCAAGCCGATACCTCACCGGTAATATCTACTAAACTTGTGTTAGTATATCCAAAAGAGCTAGCCTCATTGCTTGAGTCGTTGTTAGTAACTACCGTCGACTCATGCAGATTTGGAAAAATTGATTAATGATAGCTGACGGTGTATTCTTTGAATAAAACGCCTCTGCAATGGCTGACCACCAGGAAGAGAAATGCCTTGCCAAATGCGTGTTCAAGAAAAAAAGCGGCAAGTCTTCAATCTGGAAGTCATGGGCTATCTCTAGAACAATACTAGATGCAGTTGCATTGCGAACCCTAGCCCTTGGTTGAAGCCCATCGAGAAGTTGAAGACTTGGAATAACTTATCCAAAGCCCAACTGTCTAGCGTAGATCGATGGATGATAAAACTCGTATGAAGGTTGATAAGTCTGATTTCTTGTATGAAGGTCGACATGCAATATACTTGGAGAGATGAATAGCTTGTAAAGTTCTATGGTTTCTTGAGGCATCAAAGAACTGTCGGCTTCTAAGTACAGAAAGAATGGGCAAGGAAAATCGGTTGTGTTGTTGTAGCTAAAGAAATCCTGCTACTTGAAGTCCTCACTGTCTAGCTGTAGAAGAATGCCAGGTATTTTCTTGAGCCGACGGGTGTGATTTTTGTCTCATTCCCGGAGCAAAGTATGAATCTTTCGCCAAAAGATCGGTTTTCGCTATACTGGATCTCTGCATCCTCAAGGGTTTCCTCTCGGGGAAAAGGAGTATCATTGGCTGGGTTTAAATTGAAAGACCGACTAAATGTGCGGTACAACCAAGTTTGCACAAACCAGAGCGACCCTCCTACGTTGCTGATAGTAGAATTACCGAAGCCTGTAAACAACCGACTCCTTATGATGTACATCATCTGAAACACTACTCCTAGTAATATCTTTCCTAGAGCTAGCCGACGGCCTTCTACCAATTGTTCAGCCACACTTTGGTAGACCTGGGTCGGCCCAAGAGACACCCCACAGAAAAGGAATCTGTCTAGCTAGAGATTGAGGAAAGCGATATGCTCCTTGTCCGATACTGGCCTATCGACTTGGTTGTTATTGTTAATATACTTGCTCTACCCCTCACCTTTGGATCGGATCAGCTTATATCATGGTTTCGCACTGAAAGCCGACACTAGCTCCCCGTCCGACCTCAGGTAGCACAATTGGGCTATGTCTAGAAGGGTTGGGCCGACTGGACCAGTTCTGAATATGAAAGTATTGAAGGTATCCGATTAGAAATAATAGGTTGTGGCTACTAAGGGCTCGTTGGCCTCTGGATCGGCTAAAGTCAAGGGAAGGCATTCAGTAATACCCATCCTCTCCCGAATTTCCCTCTTCTGGGCTGCTACTTGATTGTACTAATTTCTCCATCCCTTTAAAGCCGTCGGCCACGCCCTAAAACTCTTGCTCAACCCTTCTATGTTATATCCAGAAGCCGATAAGGGGAGACATGCAATTTCCAAATTTATGACTATATCAGAGTCTAAGGTTTCTACTGGGCTTAGGTAGTACTGATAATTACTGTTAGGAATTAGAATGAGTACTCGATTAAGGTCCATTCAGCCGACCTGAGAAAAGCAGATTAAAGATTAATGAAGAGTACTAAGGAGCTTGTCAGCTGGTGTGAGGAAGCCATGTCAAATGTTCTGAGAACTCGTGCGTGTGAAAATGATAGTGTGGGGACCTCATATTTATAAGGGGATAAAAAAGGTGAAATGGTGGGAAGAGATTTCGAGGGGCGCATATAGTTAAAACGCATGATACACGTCTCAAGATTTTACGGCGCCATTAATGGGATGGTTACTAGTGAAGATGTTGCGTCAAGCCGATATCGACATAAGCCGATGGGCAAGATTTTTAGAAGATAACATGTTATCTCCCAAAAATGGGGGGCATATATTTGCACCAAGATTTGGCAAGAGTACGGATGCATTATCAAGCTAAGGATTAAGAAATATTTTAGTCGATATCGGATATGGAAGGATGTCCGAATTTTGGTTATCACTGATATTTTTGGAAGAACTGTCCAGATCGTGGCTGATATGGATCATGCTTTGCAGCGTGTTAGAAAAGGATACGATCGGCCGATAGCTATAAAAGATGATGAAGGTCGAGCGAAGAAAACAACACAATCCAATCAATCAACTCGCATTACTTTTGCTTATTTTTCCGTCGACTAGGAGTAGCTTCTGTAATTTAGACACTTTTTGTAATTCAATTTTGATCAATAAAGTTGCGCATCACCGATTGTTGATCTTCATCGATTACGCCAGGTTTGATTTTCTTTGATCCGATTGCGCATCACCTTTTTCAAGAATATATGCCTTCTACCATCTGATTAACCTTAATCGGTTAATTAGATTTATCGTTACTTTAGATTTGATCGTCTTTCTAGCCGTTTAGGTCTAAGCCGGTTGTTTTTCATTAGATCGGCTTCGTGTGAAATCTCTGTATCTTACCGATTGCAGGATCAAATCGGTTGGCACGCCTTGATTAGTTGACCTCGGCATTCGTCTGTTATGTTGTGACCGATAAACCATACTTCAAGTTTTTTGGCGCCAACAACCTCCAAGAGTACAAGTGTTCTATTGGCTATTAGATAAGAACAAATTATTGACTAGGGATAATTTGCTCAAAAGGCAGAATATCTTTGTGTACAAGACTTGCTTATTTTGCAATGAACCTGAATCTGTTAATCACTTATTTTTGGAATGTGTGGCGGCCAAAACAGCTTGGAGAGAGATTTCTACTATCCTAGATACGGAAATGGTTCTGATTGTTAAGGAACCTCGCTATCAAATAGTCCGGGGTTCCCGAACAGATTTAAATTGGAGAACAGAGAGAGAGAGAGACACAAGTATATGGGGAGCGACGACGGAATTCTTTATTGCTTTCTGATTCTTGTACATAGGGGGGACCCCCTCCTCCTTATATAGCGCTCTCCTAGGGTTTCGGCTAAGGGACCATCGTGGGCTTTTCATTGGGCCACGTGGTATCCCAACACTCCCCCTTGGGCCCTTTGCCGCGAGATGCATATGCCTTATTAAAACTCGAGAAAACCAGTGGGAAAAATACTTGGAGAAAGAGTACATAGCATACGCTTATGTGTTGCACGAATTGCCTCATTAAAACCTTATGCAAGAAAACTTCATGAAAAACTTGCTAAGGAAAAAGAGTACAATTCACCCAAACTTCAATTGCTAATCTTCGAGATTCATGTTGGGTATTCATAATTCATCTTCGAGATTTATGTGGGAGTATGTGAAATATCTCCCCCTGAAATCTGCACTTCTCTAAGTCTCATCATTCCAATTCCTTTTATGCACTTTTCAAAGGTAGATGTTGGGAGTGATTTAGTGAACAAATCTGCAAGATTTTCACATGACTTAGTATGCAATATCTTGATCTCGTTCATCTTATGCAATTCATGAGCATAGAAGAACTTGGGGTTGATATGCTTCGTGAGATTGCTCTTCACATAACCCATCTGTGCTTGGGCAACACAAGCTGCATTATCTTCATAGATTATCGTGGGAGTTTGCTCAATGTTCAAGCCACATGACTTCTGGATGTGGTGAACCACATGACTTCTGGATGTGGTGAACCATTCTTCTGAGCCATGCACATTCATGAGATGCTTCATACAAAGCGATGATTTTCGAGTGGTTTGTCGACGTCGAGACAAAGTGCGCAGAGCGACTTCCAAGAAATTCTTGTTCCTCCATATAGGAAAACATAGCAGTTTGGGACTTGCGAGATGCGTGTCGATAAGTACCCGACATCGGCGTAATAACCAAATTCAATTCATTGTTTCTTCGAAAAACAAACCAAGATCTTTGCTTCCTTGGAGGTAACGGAAGGTATCCTTGATCCCTTTCCAATGCCTTTTGGTGGGTTACGCCATGCAGGGCTAGCAAATTTCTGTGACGCAATGTCACGCCTAGTGCTATTAAGTAAGGTACATGGCGCTTCAACTGCACTCGGATATGGGAATTCTGCTCCCGGGACTTCCTCCCCTCTTCTCTAGGTGCTGTATGGGTCTAGAGTGCGCTTGGAGTGACCTTCAGACCATTGGAGTCTTCGCGGGATATGCCTTTTCAAATCAAACCTTTCCAATACTTTCTGCGTGTAGGTTGATTGGTGTACCAAGATTTCTCCTTGGACATGTTCAAGCCGCAAGCCTAAACAAAACTTGGTTTTACCCAAATCCTTCATTTCAAACTCGGACTTCAAGTATGAGCATGCTTCTTCAATTTCTTCATCAGTCCCAATGATGTTCAAGTCATCTACATAGACAGAGATTATCTGAGAATCCATTCGGGATCATTGTATAAACACACATGGACAATCTTCATTTGTTTGTGTAGCCTTTCTTGCGAGAGAAAGTCACTCAAGCGATTGTACCACATTCTTCCCGATCGCTTGACCTATACGGTGATTTCTCCAATTTCACACTCTATGTGTTTCTATTTGCTCCGTCTTGGTTGGGATAGGAATTCCTTCGGTACTTTCATGTATATCTCGAATCCAAGTTTCCATACAAATATGCTATGACAACATCCATTAGCTTCATTCTCAACTTCAAGTTGTTGCCATTGAGATTAAATATCTAAAGGTAATTCCTCCCATGACCGGAGAATAGGTTTCTTCATAATCAACTCTAGGACGTTGAGTGAAACCTTGAGCTACAAGCCTTGCCTTGTACCTTACAACTTCGTTGTTTTCATTCCTCTTCCGAACAAAGACCCATTTGTGACCTACGGGGTTTATATGGGGAGGTGTGCGGCATACGGGCCCAAACACCTCTCTCTTGTTCAGAGAGACTAACTCTGCAGTGATTGCCTTTTTCCATTCTTCCCAATCTAGCCTTTTCTTGCATTCCGCGAGAGATGTAGGCTCGGGATCATGATCAATGATCGAGGCAATCTTCTTCGCGAAGTATGCATCAACGTTGGTTGTTGCTCTATTCAGGGATTCTCCTGTTATTACAAAGTTTATGGCCATTTCTTCATGGGGTGCTTCATGCACTTCTACTTGCTCTTCGCTGCTATTCCCTATCGCAGGAGCAAGTTCCTTTAGCTTTTCATCGCCTATGTGTGCGCACACATTATTTCGTGGCTTCTGCGATGGAAGATTCAGTGCAGAATTGCCTTTCTGTTGGCTTCTTTCGGTGCAGTCTCAAGCGCTCCCCTTCTTTCCTTAGGGTATTTTCGTGATTGGTTGTGGTAAGTCCTCTGCTTGATTTTCTCGAGACGTCTCGGGTACTTTGGGTTTGAGGAGCAGATTTCTGTTCTTTTTCTTTGAGGCCTCAGAGCAGGATGAGGATACCTTCTATTTTCTTTGGTATTTCCACCCTCTTTGGTGCATTTCTTGCTGGTACATGCGACTTAACCACGCCTTGGATCACAAAATGATCGGCGATTCATTTGCTAAATTTTGCAAATCAATTATCTTCGGACTTCTTGATTTGCTTCATTAGTGCGGGGTCATGTGCGGGATCCGGTGGAGTGCCATATGATTTCGGCATTTTCATCAAAGGTTGATTTCCTCCCTAATGACGGAAAGCGGTCCTCGTCAAAGATGCAATCGTGAATCGGGTTGTATGCAAGTCTCGATCATGGGTTCCATATACACGATTATGGATGCACTCATAACCAACGTATATCGAGACTTTGGAGAGGGCCCATTGCGATCATTGAGGGTGGTATAGGTACATATACCATACACCCAAATTTCACGAGATGGGAGATCTTGGGATGATCCGTGCACAAGGTGCATAGGGAATGGATGTTGTGGCGGAAGGTGCGAAGTTGATGAGAGCTGCTGCGTGATCGCTGCGTGTCCCCAACAAGTGTTGGGCAAGTTACAACTCTGCGAAAGCGCACGGCAATGAATTTAATCCTCTTTATTAGTGCTACGCTAGTCCATTCTGCGTGTGGGCGTGCGGTGCAGTGCTCAAGCGCTATCCTGTTGCCATGCAATAATCATCAAATGCCTTTGAAGTAAATTCTCGGCATTGTCCATTCGATGGACTTCACGCGATGATCGTGGAAAGCATTCTTAATTCTTATGATCTGCGAGATTAGCTTTGCAAAAGCATGGTTTCTTGTTGACAATAAGCATACATGCGACCATTTCGAGGAAGCATCGATGAGCACCATAAAGTATCGAAAGCGGCCGACAAAGGGCTGAATCGAACGCAAATATCCCCACGGATGCGTTCGAGGAATGCAGGATTTCACTTTGCACTTTCATGTGAGAGGGTCTAGTTATTAATTTCCGGTGGCACATGCAGGGCACACAAAATCTTCATGATTGGAAATTTTTAACATTAATACCATGACCTTGTGAGTTGTTCACTATATTTCTCATCATTCTAAGACCGGGATGACCTAATCTACCATGCCATAAAGAAAATAACTCGGAGCTTCTAAAACAATCTTCAAGGAAGTATACACTTGGTGCATGAATATTCGTGTAGTACAACCCGATTCATATGAGGACATTTTCTAATACCATTTTTCCACATCTGCGTGCTTCACAATGCACAAGTATTCTTTGCCATTTTCTTCGTTGGTTTCTACATGAAAACCATTGGTGCGGATGTCTTTGAAGCTTAAGAGAGTGCGCGTTGATTCAGTACAAAAGGGCTTCTTCAATTACCAAAGTTGTACCCATAGGCAATATAATAGTGGCTCTTCTGAGCCGATTACATATAGTCGCTTCACGCAATCGTAGTAATCTTTCGGCGTTCTTCGTGATCATTGGAAATATTTAGACTCTCTTAAGATGGTATTTGTTGTGCCACTATCAACAATGCATATCTCTTCCATTTGGGCGCTACACGATTTCTAGATCAAAGAAATATAATTCCAATCAGATAGAGGCAAAATAGTCCAAATATTGCTTGCAAAATTTGAAGAATACTGGAATAAAGAATAAATTGCATGTTTATTCATGGGAGAAGTATGCTCTTCTAGAGCTTACAATTCATTATTCAAAGAAAAATGCTAACAACCATAATCTAAAAAAATGCATTAAACAGAATCTGTAAAAAATGCATTAACTTCTGCTTCTATGTCATCGACAGAAGTTTTCTCTTCATTTGCCATAAGCTTGGCTGCAACATCGATGTCCAGGCTATTCTGTGAGGATGAGACAAGTGGGGTATCTACATCCATGGCATCATCATCACCGATATTGGCGAAGTGCGCCTCTGCGTGGGCGTTTTCTTTTGCCTTCCTCTTAGCCTGATATGCGTTGATCACTTCCTTGGATTCTCGACATATCTTCGACCAGTGTCCCCAAGTGCCACACCTGAAGCACGTTTGGTTCTCTGCTGTCCATACGGCAGCGTGCACCTTTTCTTTGTCATCCTTTTTCACGGGGCTTTGGACTTTCCTTTGGCCTAAGTCCTCTCTTTTCCACCACTTGCCCTTCTTTACATTAATGGGCTTTCTCACCTTGTAGCTATTGGCATTGACTTCTGTGCCAATGCCTCGTCGAGTGGTGCGCGAGACGTAGTTCTTGCGTAGAATATCGTCTTGCGATTCCGCAACTTGCATTACATCAATCAGTTCGCTATACTCCTTGTATGCGTCCTGACGATAGCTGCGTGCACTCTGGATAGCATTTGGGTGGAAGGTGGAGAGAGTTTTCTCAATCTTCTCCTCATCAGTGATCTTCTTGCCACATAGGAGAGATTGGTACAAATTGTGCAAAGCGAAATTGTACTCGGCCACTGTTTTAAAGTCTGCAAACCTCAAGCGTACCCAATCTTGCTGTGCTTGGGGCAAGATAGTGTACTTGAGCTTCTCGAACCGCTTCTCAAGTGCAGTCCAAAGCTCAAGTGCACTCTCCTCCGCCATGTATTAGTTCATCAAATTGGCTGAGAGGTGGTGCCTAAGAAAGTGCAGGGCTTGATCGTTCTGCTCGGCGGTAGGTTTCGCGTCCTGCGAGGACCCTAGACCAATCGCGGCACGAAGCTTCTTGCCCCCAAGAACGATCTTCATGTCCGATGCCTAAGTGAGGTAGTTACGTGAGTGCGGGGCGATTCTTCAAACTCACGATTCACGATGCCGGACATCTGCATGATTTCAAAAATTCCGACATTAGATTACTGCGTGTAATCTAATAGAAAATGGTTGCAAAAGGCATAAAATACAGAAAATAAATAGCCATGCATTGCAGTATATAAAATAAAGCAATGAATTCAAAATTCATAAAGAATATTCATAAAAACAGAGAAATAAAGCTAGAAAAATTAAAAACAGAGCCAAATAAATCTTCTTGATTTTCTGGCAATTTTTCAAATTTTTTCTGCAATTATTTTTCCCTTTTTTTCTTTTCCTCTTTTTTTTCTTTTTCTTTTTCTTTTTGCCGGCCGATCGGTATATTGGCCTTGCCCTGGCCCATACGCGCGCATGCTCTAGGTTTTCCCCACGCCTGCGCCGCCTTCCCAAGCGCGCCCGCGCCGCTGCCTTGCGCCGCCACCTTCTTCTCCACGCGACTTCTTCTCCATACGCCTTCTTCCCCACGCGTCCGCGCCGATGACATCCTTGGCGATGGCGATGGGCGGCCGAGGATGGCGTGGCGGCGGCCGGGAGCTTCGGGCAGGCGCGGGAGCGGTGGCGCGGCGCGGCACGGGCGGCGTCGGTACATCTTTGGGCGGTCGGCGCGAGGCGGTGCATGCTTCGGACGTCGAATGCGGTATTTTATGCAGCGCCGCGGCGGTGGGGCGGCTGCGAGCGAGCGGGTGCTGGCAGCGGCGAGGCGCGGCGTGTCCGCGAGCGGAGGGCCGGGCGGGGCCGGCGGCCGGTTTCTTCGAGCGCTGGCGCGTCGGCGTGGCGGCGCGTTCTTCGTGCGGCGCTGCGAGTCACGAGGCGAAGCGGCAGCGCTGGCCAGCGCCGGCGAGCGGCGGTGGCGCCGTCGCGTGCGATGCGCATGCTAAGGTGATGTCGGGAAGGCCGTGCTAAGCGCCGCGCCGTTTCCTTTTGGCGCGGTCTTTGGCGAGGCGAGCAGCGGCCGAGCCAGAGACAGCGGCGGTGCGCGGGCGAGCGAGCATGGTTTGCTAGCCGGCCGGCGCATCTCGAGCGATAGGCGTGGCTGCGAGCGCGGCGGCGAGTGCGGCGCCGTGCTCAAATGCGCGGTGACTTGTAGCGCAGACCCGGCGGCGGCGGCGATGGCGACGCCTGCGGTCATAAGCGGGCTGTCGTCGCCGATTTTTTCGTGTGGTGTGGCTTCATGCCATGTAGCTCCGTCTTGAGTAGTTTGAGCAATCGCCGTGTAACCGTGCCGCGTGGCAAGCGGTACAAGATGCGTAGGATATATGCATGCATAGAAACGACAAGCGTTTAGATTCGATTGCCGAAATCCCACCTTTCTCACCTTTCAATACTGAACTCCGGTAGAGCTTCGTGCTGATAACGTGTTAAGGAACCTCGCTATCAAATAGTCCAGGGTTCCCGAACAGATCTAAATTGGAGAACAGAGAGAGAGACACAAGTATATGGGGAGCGACGACGGAATTCTTTATTGCTTTCTGATTCTTGTACATAGGAGGGACCCCCTCCTCCTTATATAGCGTTCTCCTAGGGTTTCGGCTAAGGGACCATCGTGGACTTTTCATTGGGCCACGTGGTATCCCAACACCGATTATGTGAATTTGGCTAAGTGGCGGCTCAGTGATTCAAAGCATAAAGTTATGATGATGGAAAGCGGCTGCTGTTTGTTGGGTGAATAGGAAATTAAGGCATGACTTGCCTATTTGTTAGAGAACGTAGTGATCTTCAATGCGGGAAGCAGGGTTCACAAAACCGAATTTCGAAATTCGCGTCGAAATTCGCGGTACGAAAACCGCAAAAACCGCTCGGAAAACCGCCCAAAAACCGTCAAAAACCGAAGGGTTAATAAATCAAATTTTTTCTGAATTTTTTTTAAAAAAATAGAAAAACCGCTGCCAACTAGATGTTCATCATAAAGCGGTTTTGTGGCGGTTTTTAGCGAAAACCGCGGTTTTTTGGCGAAAAACGAGCGAATAAATTTTTCAAAATTTTTAAAAATTTTAAATTTTTTGAATGGACCGGTTTACCGAACGGTTTTTGATTTCGAACCTCAGCGGTACGCTCGAAAACCGCGGTTTTCGAACGGTTTTCGTCGGTTTTGTGAACCCTGGCGGGAAGTCTGGCATATAGGATCAACCAGGCGCTGAAGAACTAGAGGCAGCTATGCCCGGACTTAAGGTTGCTAAGGATGGATAACTGTATTGGGATTTCGGAGCAGCTGACCTTTTCAACCCAGAAGATAGGATGGCACAGAAGAAGATAAAGACCGATGCGAAGAGCGAGACTACCACTACTACAGAACTGGGCATAACAACTGGCCTATTAGAAGCGGTTTGGTGCGAACCCGTTGTGATCTTCGCACCAGAAGCGGTTCGTTAGTAACGATCGGAGGGCTTCGAGCGGTTGGAGACACGAACCGCTTACGAAGGTTGCGTTCTAGAAGCGGTTCTTTTCTCAAACCGCTCGGCGAGCGGTTTGAGAAAGAACCGCTTCTAGAGCGCAACCTTCGGCGGTTCGTGTCTCCAACCGCTTCGAAGCCCCTCCATGGCGCATTTAAACCCTTGTTCCTCCATGCGCGTGAGAGATGCGAATCGATCGAGCAGAGAAGGCCGACCAAGCGCTGTTCTTGGGGAGGTGCTGTCCAAATTTTTAATTGGAGGTGATTAGCTCTAAATTAAGTGTTTCAAAGTTAGTAACATCATGTGAACATCCTTCTCACCTAGATATTGCTATTTTTTCAATGGATGTGGAGAAATCTTGAACTTTTTAAGCATTATCGAAAATTTGTTTTCCGTGCCTTGTTTTATTGTTGTATGAAGATGTAGATGGAGATCTAGTTCAAAATATGACATTACAAGGTAAAGGTGATTGGAAGCTTTAGATCTATGTGGTTGTTAGCTTTAGAATCTTAAATATCACAATATTGGGAGAGATCTAGGTACAACATTGCAAGGAAGTAATTATTGGTGTATGAAATAAAATAGAAAAACATGTAGAAGGATAAAAATAATTACAAAGGTAGGAAGGGATACAAAATAATTAGAAAGGTAGGTCTTTAATTGGATGGCGGTGTAGGTGGAGTTTTTTTGTTGGGTTTAAATGTTACGAAATTTAAGTTAGGTTATAATTTTTCTAAGCGAATTTTTATAATTTTTAATGAAATTATAACTTGGTATAGATGAATCGGCAATGGATGTACAATGCGGACCGTCGCTCGAGAGAGTTCATTGATGGCGTCTGAGCTTTTCTCGATCGGCCGTTGCATTCTTGCCTCGAGCGACTTCATATGTTGTCCGTGTGTAGATTGCAAGAACGAGATGGAGCACTCCCAGCGATGGCAAGTTATGAACCACTTGATCATGAGAGGTTTCATGCCAAACTATACTGTTGGAGCAACCATGGCGAAGTTGAGGTGATTAGCGGAAGGCGATGAAGAAGGCGAGGAAGAGGAAGATGGATTCAACGATATCGGACGACACGCATAATCTTGTTCGTGGAAGAAACACTTGGTGACTTTGGTGATGATGAGCTAGACCGGATCTTTGCGTGGCGGAGAGGGAGACTACGGATGAAAGACAGTCGAGAAGTTCTAGCGCATGTTAGAGGACCACGAACTCCTTTGTACCCAAAGCGTAGGCGGGGCCACAAAAAGCTGCGTACACTGCTGGAACTCATGCAATGGAAGGCTAGAAATGGTGTGTCGGATAAGGGATTAGATGAGGTGTTATCACTCGTAAAGAAGTTGCTTCCGAAGATAACACTCTGCGAATCTACATATGAAGCCAAGCAAGTCAAATGCATCCTTTGGGATTGAAAGTACGAAGATACACGCATGTCCTAATGATTGTATCTGTATCGTAATGAGTATGCCGATTTGGATGTTTGTCGAATGCGAGAGAATCACGGTATAAGGTGAAGCGTGGCGATCCGGTGAAATAGATGGGGAGCGTAAGAAGAAGAGACCTCCGGCTAAAGTGTTGTGGTATTTCCTGTGATCCCCGATTGAAGCGTATGTTTGCTAACAAAGCGCATGCCGGATGATGCGTTGGCACAAAGAAGAGCGTAAGGGCGGCGGGATGCTTAGACACCTGCGGATGGCTCACGGTGGAGGAAAGTCGACCGACGCGTGCGGACTTCGCGGATGAGGTGAAACATAAGGTTTGGGTTGAGTACCGATGGGATGAATCCTTTCGAGAATTGAGCAGCGACCATAGCACACGCCCGTTACACTATGTATCTATAACATTCCTCCATGGTGTGCATGAAGCGAAAATATATCATGATGCCGTTGTTGATCCAAGGCCCCAAGCAACCCGGAAATGACATCGATGTCTACGAAACCATTGGTTGAAGATCTTGTGGCGTTGTGGGACGATGGTGCAAGGGTATGGGATGAGTACAAAGGAGTATTTCACCTCGTGCATTGTTATTTGTAACAATCAACGGTAGCTTGCTCTCGGTAACTGTCGGCCTAACTATCAAAGGATATAGAGCACGCATCCGATTGCTTAGATGAAGCGGACGGCATGTACGAAAAACTCTCGGAAGGTTGTGTACATGGGTCACCGTAGGTTTCTTCTTACGAGTCACCGTTGCGGAAGGAAGCGGGAAATTTAACGGGCAACGGACCTTCGTGCAAGGCCTCGGCATCGTAGTGGGCCACGTGTGTTTGCTATGGTAAAGGATTTGAAAGTAGTATTTGGAAAGGGTCACGGAAGCAAACATGTGCGAGAATGAGGATGGTCATGCACCCATGTGGAAGAAGTCAATATTTTGGGACTTGCCTTATTGGGAAGTTATGGAGGTTAAATCACTCACTTGACTTCATGCACATCACGAAGAATGTGCGCTTGAACCTGCTAGGCTACATAGATATGTATGGAAAATCGAAAGATACACTGCAAGCTCGGAAGGACCTTAAACTCTTGGGCGAGGGCGACCTACATCCGAAAAGAGAGAAAGGACAACATTACCTACATCCTGCGAGCTACACTCTAAGCAAAGAAGAAAAAAGCGTGATAGAGTTCTGAGCAGTGTGAAGGTCCCTTAGGATACTCCTCGAATGTAAAGAGACTCGTAAACAAGAAAGAGAATAAAATCGTACACATGAAATCCCATGGTGTCTTGTGTTAATGACACGATTGCTCCGGTGGTGTGAGAGGCATCTTGCCAGAGTGGGTACGAGGACAATCACAAAGCTGTGTTCTTTTTCAACGCGATTTCACGAAGGTCATCGACCCGGATAAACTAAGTAAAGCTGCAGGATGACGTGGTACAACGTTTGGTTAGTCTTGAGATGATCTTTCCTCTTGCATTCTTTGATATTATGGTTCATCTCCTTTGTTCACCTTGTCAAAGAGATAGGTATCCTTGGACCGTGTATCTACACAACATGTTCCCTTTCGAGAGGTACATGAGTGTGCTAAAGAAGTATGTTCGTAACCGTTCTCGTCAGGAAGGATGCATTGCCGAGGGTTATTGGACGGAGGAGGTGATTGAGTTTTGTGTGGATTACATTAATGATCTAAACCCGATCGGCGTCCTATATCACGCCATGAGGGAGGCTACGGGAAAAGGGACACTAGGAAGGAAAGCAATTGCATGCAATGATCTTCTTACATTTAAGCAAGCACATTTCACGGTTTTGAAACAATCAACTATAGTGGCCCGTATGTCCTTGAGCACAAGAGTATTCTCGCGCGATTTCCGGGAGAGTCGAGGATTGGATAACATCTTTGAAGCACATGGATTCTTTCGGTAGCTTAGTTACAAAAGTACATCCTTTTGAAAGGGTCGGACAATGAGCAGTTACAGCGCTTGGCAAGGGGACCATCTAGTGAAATCGTGACATTCAAGAAGTGCGAGATAAATGGTTACACATTTTACACGGATCGCGGGATAACAAGAGCACCAACCAAAATAGCGGTGTCCGTATAGGCGCCGAAGACAACAAAGGCAAGGTGGATACATATTATGGTTTCATAGAAGAGATATGGGAGCTTGACTATGGACCTTTGAAGGTCCCTCTATTTAAGTGCTAATGGGTCAAAGCGACTTCAAGCGATGTGAAGGTAGACAAATGCGGTATGACAATCGTGGACCTCACGCAAGTCGGCTATAAGCGCGAACCGTTCGTCCTCATGACGATGTGAGACAGTCTTCTACGTAATGGACATGTCAAGCAAACCTAAGAAGCATAAGGACAAGCGAGAAAGATTGTAGTACTAAGCCAAGCGACATGTGGTTTTACAAGGCAAGCGAAGGATTGTTGGAGTTGAGGGCGTCACGAGACGAGGAAGAGTATAGTCGATTCGGCGAGATCCCTCCTTTATTTGTGGATGTCGACATAAGCCTCTTCAATGACCGAGCGTGGATACTCCTTTCATACGTCGCGATCATAATGAAGGAACACTTGTAAAGACAAAGTACGTCACTACTTAAGATGTACCCCTACTGTATGAACTATGTATATGTAAGTCTTTTATAGTATGAAGTGTTTATTTGGAATGAATGTAAAGTGCCAAAATTCTGGAAGGAAACTAAAGTGATCAAAGCATTTTGTGAAAATTATGGAATGAAGGTAAAGTTCTAAAAGCTTTTTAAAAATTCTGAAATGAAACTGAAGTGCTAAAAGCATTTTTAAAAATTAAATGAAATGGCCGAAGTGCTAAAGCATTTTTAAAAATTCAAATGAAATGGCTGAAGTGCTAAAAGTTTTTTCAAAAAATATAGAATGAAACTAAATTGCTAAAAGCATTTTTTTAAAATTCTAAAATGAAACTGAAGTGGTAAAAGTTTTTTCAAAAAATATAGAATGAAACTAAATTGCTAAAAGCATTTTTTAAAAATTCTGAAATGAAACTGAAGTGCTAAAAGTTTTTTCAAAAAATATAGAATGAAACTAAATTGCTAAAAGCATTTTTTAAAAATTATGAAATGAAACTGTAGTGCGAAAAGCACTCTTTAAAAATTATGAAATTAAACTGAAGCGGTTTGAGAAAAGAACCGCTTCTAGAGCTAACATTGAAAGCGGTTAGTAATAGAAGCGATTCTAGAGCGCAACATTGAAGCGATTTTAGAAAAGAACCGCTTCTAGAGTGGACTATTCGAAGCGATTAGTAACACCAACCGCTTGTAGAAGTCATCCTCTACAAGCGGGTTGATCTAAATCCGCTTGTAGAGATATTCTACAAGCGGTTCGGTTCTGAACCGCTTGTAGAAGTCATCCTCTACAAGCGGTTGGTTCTAAAACCGCTTGTAGAGATTTGCTACAAGCGGTTGGTTATTAGAACCGTTTGTAGAAGTGCTCGGTATAAATTTGAAACGCCCGCCCTTTTCTCACACGAAATTTTCTAAGTCGGTCGACCCCGCGCGCGGCTGCAGCTCTGTCTCTCTCGGCCGCGCGCGTCGCCTCCGTCCGGACCAGCGTCGCCGTCCTCGTCGGCGCCGTCGGCCTCCTCGCCACCTCTCGACTCCTACTCACCACCTCGCGACGGCCTTGATCCCGCGTCGCTTCGCTGCCCTCGTCGCCGCCGTCACTCCACCCGACGCCGAAGCCTTCTCTACCACCCGCCGGCGCCTACTCCGCCACCAAGCGCGCCACACGCCCGTCCACCGGGAGGACCGAGGTATTTGAGTGCAGCGTCGTCCTCCTCTCTAGTTAATTTGCCCACCACATGTTCGGTGAAATGCCCACAAGTGCTGTGCTTGCTTGAAATTTTAATTCTAAATTAATCTAAAATGTATATTTTTCACTTAGTATAGAATTACAGAACAATGCATATTTTCTTTTTATTATTTTGTTGTTTTTATTTAATTTTGAATTTGGTTCTAGTTTAGGATTTGTATATTAATTTAACACGGTCAATGTTGCACATTTACTTTTGACACATAGTCCCTGTGTGTATGTTCTTGGTGTATTTCTTGTTCTTGTGTCCACGAGTTCGTGTTTGATCCTTGGGCTAGTTCCAACACGCCGTAGTACTTAATGCTTGCTATAGAAATTTATGTAATAATATGCTTGTGTTGTAATCTGTAATATGGTTGTTTCAAAGTAATATGATATTTATGTCAATATTTTTGCGGAATTAGTAGAGATGGCGCAACGGGGCGTGGTGACCCTACTTTCGATGAGGGAGAACAGTTCTGTTGGACTCCATCGTACCGGGTACCATCGAAGGTGATAGTAAGCTTCTTTGCAGTTGGGGCTAATGGTGGTTCGGTGAGGCCGTTGAGGTGCGGTGATGAAGCCATTGACGCGGAGCGGCCGAGTCCGATAACCACAGTTACGGCGGGATGAGGTATAAGCGAAGAATATAATCCCCGTAGACATGTTAATTAATCGCAATTCATTAATATAATACACTCTGACACGTTTGTACATATGTTTATGTATTTCAAGCCCCGTGCATCGAGCAACCAATCCAAGCATCGGGGACCTAACAAGAAGCCGTCCACGAAGCATGTGTTTACCGATGTTAACAACGAAGGGATGCCGGTTGCCCCTCTTTTAGCAGTTGGGCGTACAACAACGCTTGCGGTTACCACGTGAGGGATCACGTCCCAATTAGCATCAGAAAATGGGCCGAAGTTCCTCAAGCTACCAAGGACACTGCTCGGTAAGATATTAAGGAAAATTTCACATTTCCTCAAGGGTCAGAAGACAAGGCTAAGAAATTTACTTTGAAGAAGATGGCAACAATGTTTGGGCTTGGAAGGCGTCTCTCACCGCAAATACGCGCGAGAAGGGAGAAAGACGACTTCAACCAATTTCATAAGTTGGCGGATCACCTGGGAAGCATTCGAGGAGTTCAAGGTTGTCGGTGAGGGCAGCCGCGAGTCGGAAGAACAAGGCCAATTCACGGATGAAGAAATACCACCACCATCTTGGCACCGTGGTTACATCAAATTGTACCAAAATGGGAGAAGCGGGAAGAAGAATTAAAGGCGAAGGGCGTCACACCGCTACCGCTCTGTAGGAGCAGCGCTGCGCAATTGGTTCATGGGTCATGGGGAGCCTTTCGGATGCGGCGGTTCTTGATGGCACCAGAGTACAAGAGGTGGCCAAAGGATTGTACAAGCTGTTGGCGATCTCGTGTGTACATTGGTGCGGACGGGGAGAATAGCGAGCTAACACATGCCCTTGAAAACCACGAGCACCGGGGCGGACACGAGGTATGGGCAAGGCGGCCGTGGAAGTATGGTTTCGCTAAGGGCGCACATACGCGTCGAGGAGCCGACATAGAAGCAAATCAAGAGAATCACGTAAAGTGTACCAATTGGAACAAGAGCTCGAGCAACCTGGGCTAGCATCGGCGACATAGTTGCGCAACAAGTACAAATTGCCCTCGGCAAGCTTCAAGGACTAGGTCCGAGCAATCACCGACGCCGTGATCGCCCTCGCGCGGCGAAGTAGGCTGCGTCCACCGGGCCCCTGGGCGGACACCTTGCTATCCGTTATCCGTGGATGACATAAGGGTTCGCCGCCCGATGTGAGCTGCGTTGATCGCGTAACCTATCCATCAAGGTGGCTTACGGCATGGCATATCCGGTGGAGGCGGGCGGATGTTCCATCGCAGCGAGATACCCGGGTTACTCAAAGGTCGCGGTGGAGGAGGTCTTGGCGGTTGAAGAACTTCACCTCGATATTCTTTGGAGCGACACGCGTGACCAAGCTTGGACAGGCCCTCCACAATATCATCCTTTGGCGCAAAGCGGTACGTCATATTTCCGGTGCTATGGGCGCGTCATCTCCACCACGGCAACCCACGCCTCCTCCGCGTCACCGCCACGCAATGCCTCGCCAATAAAGCAGGCGAAGCCCTACTCCACCACCAGCAGCTCTCGTGTCTCCACCGCTCCACGCGAAGCCCTACTCCACCACCGGCATCTCAAACAAAAAAAACCCTCTAGGAAAACCACGCCTCCACCATCTCCTCCAGGAAGAAGCTCGATAACAGAATGAAGGCTCCCCACTGCTCCCAAGAAGGCGGAGTCCACCGATCGGCCAAGGTAAAGGAACCTCTAAAGAGGGCATATGATATGAATAAGGAGGAGAGTGGCGCGGTCACTAAAGCGTAAGTGGCTGCACACGCCAAAAAGAAGGTAGAGCCAAAGGTACCAATCGATTCAAAAGCGTGAACACTTGCGACATGCCGTGCAAAGCCGCACTGTCCGTCCAACTATGAACGGACAATAATTAAGGCTACACAGAAGAATAAACGTGGTCAGGCGGCGGCGGCAAAGAAGAAGAAGAGAGACCAAGATCAGGAGAACCTCGAGAGGTTTATGAAGGAGGCAGGACTCAGTTCCACAGCTGCAGCTCTTGGATTAATAGATGATATCGGTGGCAACAAAGGTCGGATGGCAATTTCGGTTGGTTGGGCCGGAGTGATTGACCCAAATGAGATAAAGATCTGCCAACCAAGATGCGGCAATTTCACGAATGGTACATGACAGAGTCCGCTCAAGGAAGAACGATGTTCCCCCTCCGTATCAAAGAAGATGATTTTTATCGCGGGGACAACACCATATGGCTCGAATTTGACGACTTATACAATATTTACCATGCCGACTCCATCAACGTGTCTCTCATGAGCTCTTTGGTGCTGTAAGTGTCAAGCTCATACCTTTACTGTGTGCTTCCTCGTACAATAAAATTGCAACTATTAAACTTATACCTTTCTATGTAGAATGGAGATACAGCGATGTAGAAAAGAGAATATCTTCAGCGTGGGCTTCATCGACCCGTAGATTGTTAACGAGTTCGTCTTTGGATACAACTGAAAGGATCTTGAAGATTACATTCTCGATGCATTCTTGGGACAACACTACAAACCGTACATACTTCTGCCCTTCAACTTCGAGTACGTATATATACAACCTCTCGTTCTTATATTTTCCAAGGCATTTATAATACTACTAGCTAGTTACATATATGTTGCAATACATGAATAGGTTTCTTTGGATCCTTCTTGTCATCAAGCTTGATAGCGACGGATCATTGTTCAAGACTCAAAAGGACTCGGTGAAAAAATATCAATTTATCATTGACACCTGAGCAATTATATAGCACATATATATACAATAGTTTTCCTTATTATATATATTGAAATACCTTGCTAATTCCAACTCGATAATTACCATTCATACTAACGCATCACACGGGACATTCGCACGGTTTGAAAGAAGCAACAAGGAGATTTCGAGAACGAATTTGATGTACAATTAAGCACTCGAGTGCGTATTAAAGAATATTAATATGCCGTAACAGTTTTTCATCCCAATAATCGTGTTCTTTTCAAATTTCATCGCAGTTCTACAATGACGGGTGGAAACAACCTATGTGGCTATTATGTGTGCCACTATATGCAAAGTATTACCACGGTGATGTGCCGACAACCAACGCCGAGGTAGTGTGCACATGTCAATTTCTTAGTACTTACACTTTAATAATTACATGTCCAGAGATTTATTTACCTCCCGCTTTGTCACCCAACATCGATGTGCAAGGCGTGATCCCGCCGACCAGGGTTGCGGCAATCCAAGAACAACTCATCGGCTTTATTGTCGGCGAGATTGTATCCACCAAAGGCGAGTTCCACGCAAATGGTTGGATAGATTGTCTGAAATAAGGGCAGTTGGTGACATCAACGTCGACCAAGGGCACAAAGAGCGGCGCACGCAAGAAATAAACTCAAGATTCGCCCTTTTATTCTTTGAAACTTGTAAAAGTGGCTTATTATTTCATCAACTTGTTCATTTTTTAGTTTGTAATTATCTGAATGAATACTCATGACTAATATATATATATATATATTTAAGTGTGTCAAAAAAACTCATGAAGTTCTATTTATTTTAATTGTCAAAATCTATATCATAAACCCCTTTGAAAACATATTCTATATTGAATATAATCAAAGCGCTCTGTTGTCGGACTCTTCACAAGCGCTTGGTAACTCCAACCGCTTGTGGAGAGAACCTCTTCTGGCGGTTCGTAACACCAACCGCTTTTGGAGAGAACCTTTCCTGGCGGTTGGTAACACCAACGCTTGGAAATGTCGAACTCTAGCGGTTGAGGAACCGCTTGTGATACCCGACGGGTATCACTCCGATTGCTTACAAGCGGTTCTAAAACCGCTTCTGAAAGCGGTTTCGAACCGCTTGTGCATGCCCGATCCGCAGTAGTGTACGGCCGCCGAATCGAGGGGTGGATATCATATCCGCTCTGGGAAGAAAAGCATAACAAGTTTTTTTTGGGATGGATTTAGGGAATGTTTATTTTTGCTTTAGATTTTCTAAAAACTGATTCTGTGGTTGTAGAGAAGCTGATTTTCCAAAAGCTAGAATCCAAAAACGCATATGAAGTGGATTGTAGATTTTAGTGTGTATGAGTAGGCTGGATTGTAAGAATCGATTTCTAAAATCGGACTGTTTGTTTTTTATTTTTCTTTTGAGATCAATCCAGAATAAAAAAAACAAATATACCCTCAATTAGTAGCTTTTTGCCAGTCTCATGGTGGCGCTATGTGCTCTGTTACGATGCAATAGGCTAAGTAGTCACGTTGGATGGTTAAGACATGCGCTCGAAATGAACTATTATGGTCATTTTGATGCACAAATGGGACCGTGGACGACTCCACGAATTCCAGTGTGTCCAGCTCGGTCTGCCACGGGGCTAACCTTAGCCTGAGCCGGTCTATGGGACGCAAAATTTAAAAGGGTTGAGTACCGCCTCAAAAAGGCCCAGCCCAGCCAACGCCTGGCCTACGGTGATGCGTGCATGGCCGTGCTAGGCCAAGGTTGGTACAGATGAAGGGTTTGCTTCGTTAATTGGATGTACCTAGCCTAGCTCAAGAAAGCATCAAGGTTAGATTAGATTAAGACTCGTTTGTTTCGGTTTTTTTATTGCTTTAAAAGCAAAAAAACTAGTTAAAATAAATGACTGTTTTTTAGTCGGGTTTTGAAAAAAGTCTAAGACCTTTATAAAGCTAAAAGATAAAAGTCAGTCAAGAGGTGTTTTGTTTGTGCTTTTGCGGGATCAAAATAGTTCTTTACCACTGTACTTTATTTGAATTACTCTCAAATGCTATTTTTATATAAAAGAAAAATAATCTTCACTTGTTTCTCCTCCCCTCCCCAACCCGTTCGCCTACTGCCTCCTCTTCCACGATTAGGGTTTGCGCCAACCCTTCTCGCCGGTGCCAGGAGCCAGCAACCACATCTCCGAGCACCGCCTTCCTTCTTCCCCGTGCCTCCAGCCACTTCTCCCACCTCGCCGATGTCCCTCTAGCGAGAACGAAACTGGCCAGCATTCCCTTCTCCTCTTATGTTCCTCCCATGCGAGAAAAGAGGCGACCCGCCCTACGACTACTCTGAGCGACATATCACTGCGGTTCCAAAACCCCATCACTGCCGGTCATTGGCGCGGCAGTGATTGTCGGCGATGATACTCGAGATTATCACTGCCGGCTCGAGAACCGGCGGTGATAAGGATTATCACTGCGGTTCTACCTACAACCGCGGTGATTTGGACTATCACTGCGGATCAAACCAAAATCCGGCGGTGATAAGGATTATCACCTGCGGTTCTATCTACAACCGGCGGTGATGATAATTATCACTGCGGTTATATATAAAACCGGCGGTGATATTGTACTAACACTGCCGGGTTGTACCATAATCCGGCGGTGATAGACACATATCACGCCGGTTTTCTCCAAGAACCGCGATGACAAGCTTGCATATTTTTGTACAATATATATATATTTTATATAATTGTTTCTGATGTCCATATGTAGTATATAAAGCATCGTTCAAATCATAATTCAAATATATGCATGTATCGACTAAGCATCGTTAAAATCATAATTCAAATATATTAAATTCGCATCACATAATTTGTTTTACAATGATTTATTTAGAAATGTAGCTCGACTACATGTCATCCCGTTCGCTTTGATTTTACAAAGAGTCGAAGTAGACATGTCAGCGTCTAGGCCGTAGGAATGAGGCGATGAGGCTACTCGTGGAACTCGCCGTTTGGATTGATGATCTCATCATGAATGAATCCGCGATCTGTTCTTGAATTGCTATAATTTACATCGGCAATAACTTATTGGTTCTCGTTTGGGTATTGTTTTTGAACAAAAAGGAAGTTACTTAATGATGATATTTGTTAAATAAAAAGGGCATCAAAGTGTAATTACGTACCATGGCCGTTATAGCCGACACTCTCGTGACAATTGAATGCATATTTGTACATACATAGAATGCACATAAATTGTTTAGGGTTCTGCTTCATGCATGGAAAGTCATTTATTATTTCAAAATTTTTCTGTATGGGCGATACAGAACACTTTTCTTGCGATGCGATGCGAAAGCCCCGTGAATGATTTTGAATAGTAATTAAACTTAAATGCAATAGAATGGAATTTTGCTAGAGTAATAGCATAGCGATCGAGTTTACATTGGCATGTCCCAAAGGTCTTGAGTGCAGTTAGTTTGTTTTCTCACGAGTCCAAGACAAAATCCTGCTAGCATCTAGCTGGATGACGAGGAGGACCAGTGAAACACTGCACATATATGTCAGCGTAGTCAATTACTCCCACATCGTGCGTGTTACGCAAAAATAGTAAAGCGATATTAGAAGTCGGGAGATCGTGCTTGAAGTTATAGGGTAAAAATGCGGAGGTTTTGTATTGCGACTTCAAAAAGTATTAAATAAATAGTCTTCAACGAGCTGTGGATTATCGTTCACAAGTTTTCGTTGTGAGCCGGATCTAGGAATGCTAGATTGTCATTGTTATTTCTTCTACATGTCGTACCTCCATTCTACATAAGAAAGAAGTTAGAGATGCAATTAAGCGATCTGAAATGCTCAGCGATATCTGGACGGACTTACAAAGTCCATAGTCTAAGTATGTTCACGTCGGGGCATCTTCTTTGGTACAACATATCTGACTCAGTGAAAAGAACCCAGCGGATGTTATCCCCATTGTGAAAATCTTGCTCTGTGTATCCGATAGGAGCGCCTCCATACCATCGTTGGATGCTGCATGTACCAGCGATGGGCCGCCTTGATTGAGTTGTAAGGTTGTCGAAATGAGTGGTTCAACCGGTTTTCCCATAACGAACTTCCACGAGACCTTGGGCGAGCATCTAGTTGAACATCATCGCTTGAGCATCCCGCTTTAGCGATGTCGGCACTAGCGCTTGCAAGTATTGCTTTACGGATATCGCTCGTAGTCCGATATTTTGCAAGGTTGAAGCTTTGCCCGTCTTTTGCACTTTTGCCATACTCAAGAAAAACTTTTGTGCGTCGGCATCAACTTTAGTTTTCTTACTTGATGGCACCTTTTTAAAGTGAGATGCTCGCGAGCACTTACATGCTTTTCCGCTCTTCCTCAATCATGTCGGTGATAGTTTCTTTTGTGGTTGTCACTGGGTTCACGGATGGTTGAGATTTCTTGAGGGCGGTCCGATTGCCGAGATGTTCTCGTTGTTCGATTCTTTGATTTTTGGCGGAGGAGTCGGGCTTTTACGGTTGGTGCCGACGGAGGAGTTGGACTTTTCTGGTTGGCGAGAAGGGCGGGAGGTCTGTGTGGAGAGTGCGGTGATCATCATCGTCGTCACCTTCATCGTCCGAGCCAAACTTAATCAAGCTCTTGCGCCCGCGAGGAAGCCATTCACGTTTTCTCCTAGCTTTTTGTTCCCATCCTCGCCGAGGATCTCTACCTCCATTTTTGGTATTGGCGGATGATCATCCGCCGACCTGGCGAATCCTGCGGTATCAGGCGGCGCGATGCAAAAGTCCGTGACTCTGGCATGGCCAAGCCACGCCTCGGCCACCTTTATGGTAATGCCATATGCGGCCAAATGTAGCTTGCGGTGTCGGTTCTTTGATGTCATCCACAAGAAAACGATCCATGCTCTTGGGAATCCACTGTGGGCCTTGCGTTGCTCTTACGAGCACCGGACCGATGAGCTCGGGGCTTTCACGGGTGGCGGTCGTGGTGAGAGCTTTACATGCGGCTTGCTCCACCGCCTTATCTAGTTCGATCTTTGTTCCTCTAGCGCTCGCGGCGGCATCTTTTATCGGCGTTCGGTCGATCTTCTCTTAATCTCTTTGAGCGTTTGTACATCCATGCGTCTGCGGGAAGGCTTCTTTCCACGTGACCAAACCAACCCCTGCAGTGCGACTGGATGCTCCTTGTTACCCGGGGCTATGGTTAGCTCGTCATTCTCCTTCGTGGCGCGAAAGATCCTTGGGAAGGCTGCGTGTGAGCATCGTGATTCTGCGCGACACTTCACGCTCTCTATCGCCACGAAGCTTAAGCTGCCATCATCGGAGATAGAAGCACCCTCCCAAGCAACGATGCTTCGATCGTTCGCTTAAAGCGGCCGTTGCGTAGAATTATACCCTTGCGGGTTATTTCTTCTTGGACCGATCCCATGCTGGTATTTTCTTCACGTACCCTCCGGTTCCTAGTTTGTGAGGGTGAATATTCTTATCGCGTTTGCTTTGTTCCTTTGACTTACTATGTGAGCTTCTTGGACCTCTTATGCGCCACAAATTCATCCCGAACTCCCTTAACTTTGGAGTGCGTGTCAAAATTCGGCGTTTCATTCTTTTCACATAATTCTTGTTTAGTGTTGTCTTCCAATTCTTCCACGCGAGTGCACATGATCTGAGTGCTCGTTTCTTTGCAACCATTTCGGTCCCTTGGGGAAGCTGGAAAACTTGTTTCAGCTTGTCCCATAATGAGTTCTTCAGTCATTGGGTACCACCCATGGGTCACCTCGCGGCCAATCCATGATCTATAGGTGATGGGCACATCATCCCTAGCAATAACCCCGAGGTGTCTGTCTGGCCCCAATGATGACTTTGGCATAGCGGGTTCCCATTGCGAGAGCTCCACTATGTTAAAAATTCCCTTAGGCATCTTGTTCGGACCACGACTTGCCGTTGCCTTTGTTGATCGGACGTCCGAGCCTACAAATTGAACTTCTACATTATTAGTAAATGGGCCTACCATGTTTTGGGAACCACGGTGTACTAAAACTTTACCTCACTTACGTGAGTATCGTCGAGTTGGTCCATGGCTGGATCCTGCGAGTTGAGATAGGGCGTTGGGCTATTATTGGGCTACCCTTCCTCCTTCGTCCATATTTGAGGCCCAACTCCCTCCGTCACTTGTCCTTCGTCGAAGGCCATTCCTAACAAGTTTGTTGAAAATTTCCAATTAACAAGGTCATTTTGAAAGACACATACAAGCGAGGATTGACATTAAAGTTAATCCCGTGAAAGGATGTTTACATATCCGAGGATACATACACATATACATCTTTCGTTGAGCGAGTTTGGGGTTGAGGCTTGAGGAACTTTGATCATGTTGTGAACTACACCCCATACTAGATTAATGGTGATGCTATTTTTTCTATAAACCATATTAATGCTAATGGTAGAATAAAAGGATGACTTGAAGCCTAAGCGAGCTGCGGCATAGGCAAAGTTACTTTTAGAAGTGGACAAAAGGCAGTTAGTTGACAAGCCTAAAGCGTGATGAGCGGAATTCTCGGTGTAATTGGAAGTCCTACATATGAATCTGGTGGGATTGGATTAAACAATTTGTTACCCCATGTTGATTGATCTACCTAAATCACATGCACATACACACATCGACCTACCCAGCAACCACCCTCAGCCAAATTTTCCCTATTTATATCAAAAGTTGCTTAAAAACTGAACTGTTTAGAAGAGTTTACTGGTTTTTCATAAGTTAAAACTGACTTTAAGCCTCAGGACCTTAGGCTACTTACATGAGCTCTGGTCGCTCAAACTCTAGTCTGAAGGCTAATGAAAAACTAATCGCATGTGATTCCAGACACCAAACTCCAATCTTAACCTAATTAAAGCCACGCACGCGTCTGATTCCAGAGTCCAAACACCATGCCACTCGCATTGGATGCGGTGAGATTCGCCGACGTCTCACCGCGATGAAGCCGTTGCCGCCCATTCCTTGCCATCGACGCACCCCAACGGCCGGCGGGAGGACGCCAGGACGCCGACGGCCATGGCATTCGGATCTAGTCACCTCCGATTTGAAGCGAAAAAAATGAAAAGAAAGTCACCTCCGATTTGAAGCGGCGGCGGGCGGTGAGGTCGGCGGCGGCGAGGCGGTGGTCCGGCGGTGAGGTCGAGACGACGGCGAGGCGTCTGCGGGTGACGGCGAAGCGATGCGAGGAGGCGAAGTGGCGGCGTCGAGGTTGAAGTGGAAATGAGAAATTTGAGTGGCGCGGCGTTAATTTATAGGGTTAGAGTATCGCTGCTTAGGGTCACCACAAAACCGGCGGTGATACACTATCACCTGCCGGATAATAAAGAGAACCGCGGTGATAGTTGAATTATCACTACGGTTCAAGCTCAACCGGCGGTGAAAGTTTTATCACTTTGCGGTTCAAGCTCAACCCGGCGGTAATAATACATTATCACTGCTAGGTTCAAAACAAAAACCGGCAGTAATACTTGATTATCACTGTCGGGTTAATACTACAAACCGGCAGTGATAAAGCACTTCACTACCGGCTTAACGAGACAACCGGCATTGATAAGCTCCAGTCAATTATGTTAAAGTTTTCAAAGGATGATTGCTTTGGGAGTTTTTAAATCCTATCAATTTTTATCCAAATTTTCTGCAAATTTTTGGAGGAATACTTCAGGACATGTAATATTTGATTTAAATATGTCCCCTAAGTTTTGACAAAGTTGTAAAATTATAAAAATCCAGATTGCTCACTGTTTTCATAGTTTTAATATTTCAAAATAAAAAAATTCAAATTGCTCACTGTTTTGAAATCCTATCAATTTTATCCAAATTTTTGAAATTTTGGAAGAATACTTGAGGACATGTAATATTTGATTTAAATTCAAACAAATGCAGTAGACCAACCATCGCTTCAAAAATTCACACAAATACAAAAAAAACACACAGATGAAGTTGGATTCACACAAATTGATACATATGACAAAAGAATACATTAATTGTTACATATGAGAAAATAAAATGTATTTAATTAGGACAACTAAGCTATGATTCGACCTTCGTCATGATCGTGGCGTATGTATGTAACTTCGTCCTCACTCTCTTCCATGAGACCGAGGTCAACGTCCTCTCCGAAAGGAGGAAGCTCATCGAATTGGTTGTACTCTTCCTCGTCGACAACATTCTCAACCCGACAATCCTTCTTTTCCTTGAATAACCACGTGGCGCTCCTTGTTAGTTGGATCGGTTACAAAAAGATTTGTGTAACACAATTAGCAAATCGAATGGTTCTTCTCTGTATCAGACCAGTTTTAGGTCCACGGTAGTGATATCTGTACTTGTCGATGTTCATGCCCTTGGAAGTCTTACCCATTGGCACCGAAGAGAGGGACATTCAAAGGTCCGTAATCAAGCTCCCAAATCTCTTTTATGAATCCGTAGTAGGTTTTCCTATCTCCGTTCTTTGTCGTAGGCATCTGTCACGGATACATTTGTTTTGGTTGGTGCTCTTTTTATCTTGTGCTCTTGTATAAAAAGTAAAACCATTTATATCGTATCCTTGGAATGTCCGAATTGTAGTGGGCGGTCCCTGAGCCAACACTTTCAAGCGAGCGCACTCTGTCTCCGTATGCATCATGTGCCTCGCAACCAATCGCCGAAGTTATGTCTATGCTCTCTCGCGATCCAACCCTCTGACTTCGTTGGGTTTGTTCTAGATAGCATGCTCTTGTGCATGTTAACATACAGGGCCACCACAACTTATTGTCCCAGAACTGCGAAATGTGCTTGTGTGAATGAAGCTAGATTGTTTGTGCGGAGTGATTTCTGATGTCCCTTTTCCTGTAGCCTACCCTCATGTCGTGATGTAGGCACACCAATCGATTTGAGATCCATGTAATCAACGCAGAACTCAATGACCTCCTCGGTTCCCCAACCATCGCAATGCAACCTTCCGGCGATGTCGATTCTGAACATATTTCTTTATGACCCCATGAACCTCTCAAAGGATACATCGATGTAGAAACACGGGACCGAGAATCAGTATCTCTTTCACGATGTGAACAATGAGATGGACCATAATATCAAAAAGATGGAGGAAACACATCTCGAGCTGCGCAGAGAGTGTGGACCACGTCTTCTGTAGCTTATCTAGTTTCAATGGATCGATGGCCTTACGTGAAATCGCGTTGAAGAATGAACACAACTTCACAATTGGGTCTCGGACTTTCTCGGCAAAACACCCTAAGCGCAATTGGAAGCATCTGCGTCATCATCACGTGGCAATCGTGAGACTTCATACCAATTAATTTTAAGTCTTTCATTGAGACTAATCTCTTTATGTTGGCGAGTATCCGGACGGAACTTTCACTCCGTGCAAGCATTCACACAGGCTAATTTTTCTTTCTTGCTCAGTGTAGCGGTGCGGGAAGGTACTTTTCCCTGTATCCATGTCTACGTGATGCGGCTCCTTCACGAGTTTCATATCTTCAAGGTCCATCCGTGCTTGGAGAGTATCTTTTGTTTTGCGGTATATCGATAAGATACCAAGCAAAGCTGTCACACACGTTCTTCTCTATGTGCATGGCGTTGATTGTGTGTCGCACTTCTAAGTCTTTGCCGATGGTAGGATCCAAAATCACGATCTCTTTTTCCACAAAGGAGCCTTATCACGGAACTCGGGATAGATGTCTTTGCTGCTCCTTTCCGTGGATAATTTTAAGATCCCTTACAGCTGCAAATATCTCTCTCGGTGTGATTCTTGAGCTAAAGCGGTCTCCTTTGTCCCATCAAAAGCTTTCTTATTATTGCGGTATGGGTGATCCTTGCGGAGGAACCTACGATGCCGCATGTAAGACATTTTTAAACAGTTCTTGACCACCGACTAGCTGTACCATCTAAGCATTGGGCGCATCCATTGAAGCCTTTTGTCGTCGGCCCGACAGTTACCAAGGCGGGGTAATCATTGATGATTACGAACAACAATGCGCGTAGGATAAAGTTCTCTCTTTTATACTCATCCCATACCCGTACTCCATCGTTCCACAAGATTAGAAGATCTTCAACCAATGGTTTGAGGTACACATCGATATCGTTGCCGGGTTGCACAGGCCCTTGGATCAATAGTGGCATCATAATGTACTTCCGCTTCATACAAAGCCAAGGAGGAAGGTTGTAGATACATAGAGTTACCGGCCAAGTGCTATGACAATTGCTCATGTTACGAAAGGATTCATCCCATCCATACTCAACCCGAACCTTATATTCCTTACATCATATGCAAAGTGCTTCTTATATTTTACGTCGATGTTCCTCCATTGCACGAGTCGTGAGGTGTCTGAGCATTCCATCGTTCTTACGCTCTTCGGCGTGCCATCGTAGCAATTGGGCATGCCTTTTGTTCGCAAACAATCGATTCAGACGGAGAATTATAGGAAAATTCCACACCATCTTACGGGGAGATCTCATCTTCTTACGCTTCACCCGACATCTTCATTATCGATGTCATCATCGTTGCCCTTATACCGCTTTGCTTTGCAAACAGCCACGACCATCAAGTCCGCAAACTCATTGCGATACAACATGCAATCGTTTGGACATGCGTGTATCCTTTGTACTTCCAATCTCAACGGGTAGACAACCTGCTTGGCCCGGTACGTACTTGTAGGCAACACGTTACCCTCTGGAAGCAAATCCCCCAAGAGACATAAGAGCTCAGTGAAGCTCTTATCGGACCAACCATTGCTTGCCTTCAACTGCAGTAGTGAAAGGGCGATGCGCAATTTTTGTGCTCCTCCTTGCGGCTGGGTACAATGGTGTCGTGAGTCTGTACCATATGTTGGAACTTTTGAAACTCTCTTTCACTCGTGAAGTCTCCCTCCCCATCACGCAACATTTGATCCAGATCGTCGTCGTGGCTGTCGACAAACGTATCTTCAACTACCGTCATATCGTTGTCTCCGTCATCTTCAATAATGTGTTGCCCTTCATGTACAATGTCATCTTCGCCGTGCTTGGTCCAACAGGTATAGCCAGCCTTGAAACCTCTTGAAGCAAGTGTGCGCGTATCGACTCTATGGTAGAAAACGACTTACGATTTTTGCGATCAACGCATGGATGACACATGTAGTCCACAGATTCTTCGACTTGTGCGCGCGTACATTTAGAAAATAACTCACACCATTAAAAACTACGCCACAGCGATCAGTGTCATACATCCACCTTGGTCCATCTACAATTAATTAAATCAAACATTACATACGCATATAATTGCAAATAACAAATAATTGTAAGCGATTAGATTTAAAAACATATGTAGCAATTTTGACTATATTAAAATACATCAACCTTTTTCCGTTATGTAAATATCCATATAGCAATTTTTAGTATTGTAAAAAATGAAAATAATTGTAAATAGTTAGGATATATTTAGACTATATCAAAATATATCAATCTTTTTCATTCGTCAATATATTCATCTTGCAATTCCTTATTATTTACAAATTTGGAAAAATTGTAAGTACTTAGGATATACTTTGAGTACATTAAAATATATCAACATTTTTTATTAGGTAAATATCCATCTAACAAGTTTTATTATTTCAACATTTGAAAATACACCTTTTTCATTATGTAAAAATCCACGTGGCATTTTTATTATTTACAAAAATAGAGATCAAATTACTAACCTCGAAAAGAAGTACAATACAAATTTTAACAAATTTTTGACAGTGATCGTTGCAATCTACAAATCGAGCAAAGACAGGCGCCTCTCTGTCTTTGCTCGATCGATCGAGAGCGAGGTCTCGATTATATAAAGACTTATCACTGCGGTTACGCGAGCCGGCAGTGATAAGCTTTGAATCTTGCGCAAAAAACATATTGCGCGGGAAGATAATATCACTGCCGGTTCGCTTTAACCGGCGGTGAAAATGAAAGTATCTTTGCCGGTTTAAGAACGACCAGCAGAGATATATCTCTGCCGGTTGTTGTCTCAAACCGGCAGTGATATCTTGCTTTTTACTGCCGGTTGGTTGCATGAACCGGCAGTGATAAGTTCTCCCCCTAACTTAACTTTCGAACCGGCAGAGATACGTTATCACTGCCGGCTCGGTCCTAACCGGCAGTGATATGCCGGCAAGGATTGGCTGTTCTGTAGTAGTGCCTCCTCAACTGCCTCGCCATCTCGGTATTCCCCAACCTCCTCGCTGCCCAGCTGCCACACGAAGCACCCCCTCGCGACTGGCACCACCTCCATTGACGCCTCCATCGACTTTTCTCCAGCTCTGGCTACGACGGATCTCAAGCAGCGGAGGTGGTGCACCTCCCGTGGTCGGTCTGTCAGGCTCGCCGCGGCTGCTGATCTAAAGGTAGTACACCCGTTCACACTTTCCTTATATGAGTAGTAGCAGGCTAGCAGCACATTTGATTTCTTGGATGAGTATTAGTGGCACCAATACTTGTTTAATTAGATCCAGAAATACTGAAGAAGTTAAGATTTTGTTCTATTTTGCAAATGCGATCCCATCTATCATTACATGTAGTGGCATGTGTGACTAGAAGTAGCTCAGATTTTGGATTTCGAACAAAAAATAGTGTGGAAGGCAATGAGAAATGGGCTCTTTAGATTATGTAGTGCTTTGCCTATCTAAAATTAGCTGTTAAGATCAGCATGACAAATGCATAAGTAACACACTAACCTGGAGAATGATTTTCTTCACAGCTGGAGCAATTTATTGCATGCTCATCAGCAGTGTGTCCAATTTCTCCACAGCGAATGCAAGCACGATCCTCAGACTGGTTGGGGTGGCAACACTTCAAAGAACATCGTTTAGGTATTGAGTGAAATGTAGGAGTAGGCTTCTGATCTAAACCATTTCCTTTTCGGGCAAGAACTGAGCCAAGGATGGAAATACTCTGCGCTAATTGTTGGGAATTTGGTTGGATTAAGGTAGGACTATCATTAGATGGCTGAAAGCTTAGCATGGCTTCACTTTCCAAGATTTTGCCAAGCGATCTTGTCACAGGCATCCTGTAACAATGATTGTTAAGACAAGGTTATTTAGATGGAATTCTGTTGTATTTCACGAAGTGAATAAGGAATGCTAGCAATTTATACTAAGAATCTTTAGTGAAAATAAGCTAACTTAAGGAGAGGTACACAGCATATTAAAATGCTTGAGATGGCTGAAAGGATGCATCTCAACTAGAGTTATCTGGGAAGAGCCGAAGGTTGATTATAGAGGCCGAAAAACTTATTACTCATTATTTGTAGTTGATGCGTTAATGGATTGTTTCGAAGGTGTCTTCAAGATATTGAAATTGGAAGGATATGGTTAGATGAAAGTTATCTGTTTTACAAAGCAACACTCTGTTGATTAAAATATCATTTTGAGAATAACCTATATATGGATTTGGTAATTGCTGATTAATTTATAAGACAGTGTCTCATTCCTTAAAACATTGTTTCAAGGTTGGTTATTTGGTAGTTATTAGTTCATAAGGCGACTTTTCGTTCCTTACAATATTCTTAATTAAATTTTCTTATTAAATAAGGGTTGGCACATCGTAAATTTCCAACCTAATGGTTTAACATTCTGAGAGTAACAGAAAGCAATCTGAAGTTTCACAACAAAATTGCAATAACACAATAAATATATATATATGTTCAACTTAGTATGTGGGAGGGATATCTAATGTTTTCTTCTACTATCCTAACCATATGTATCTACACAAGAGGTTTATTATGTAGTTTAAAATAATGTGTAATTTGGATAGTACTATCTTTAAGATAGGCCACTTGACGATGAGTTTCTTTTAATTCTTTATACTACTTGTTGTATCGACGATCCAAAGTTTCTGTGAAGTCAGAGAAATTGGATACTTCATTATTTCCATCTTTTTAGAGTTTGTTGGTGTAGACATCACGATGTTGTTGACTTACTACCAGAATTATTTTCAAAAGATTTGTCGGTAGTTTTTATAAAGTGCAAGGAGAGAATTTTCCCCTACAAAGAATAACTAGAAGTGAAGAAAGAAAGTTCTACAGAGAGGAATCGAGTATAAGAAATATCCAATAAAAGGAAAGAGTATATTACAATTGATGCTGCTCTTTTTGTATTTCTTTTAGGAAAACAAAACTCTCGATTTTTTTTTGACAACCATTCTAAGGTTTCTAATTAGAAGTATAGAACTTCTCGGGTTCTAGTTCATTTTCATGGTATATAATCTAGACAAGGTAATGAGGCAAATGGTTAAGAATTACTATTGGAAAATTTAAACTTTAACTAGCCAAAAGTGACTTAGGTAAGTTGGTCGTAATAGTATCTTGGCCTTGGTTTATTTATGAATGGTGTGGTCTCAAGTAAAGCTAGAAGTAATAATAGGGATTATATTACTAATCCTGAAGATGCTTGATCTTGAGAAAAGTTAATGACCACAATGGTTACACAGATGAAAAGTTCTACAAAAGAAAGGGTATGTTTGGAAGAAACTTTATAGAAAACAAGAGATAAGCTATCTTATGATTTCCAATTTTATCCTATGGGTTAAGTTTTTCATATTCATACATAAGGACAACTTATTGTGAAACTTTAACCTAGAGGTTAAGTTTACATATAAATCAGTCCTAACAAACAGAATAGAAACCAATCCTCAAATAGCAAGTTATAAACACCACAATAAAATTGCTTTATATATCTAAAGCAAAATGATATGCTTTGCGTAAGGGTTCTTATCTTAAGGTGGATCCTAACACATTCTAATTTTCTGCATTTCACTGTTGGGTGATATTATCCCTTCATGAAATAGGATCTTCGAGTTCTACTTCTGCTTTATCGAGATTAGTGAAGCGTTGTTGGCTCCCATGAGATTGTTGGCGTAGACCTTGTAGTCTTCATTTGCAAGCAAGATAGCGACATATCTCGGACATCTTCAGAAGCAATTACGAAGATAAACTATCTTTAAGGAAAGAGAAGAATTTGTTTACAAATCAAAATGAAAGTAGTGGTAAGGATAAGAACTTTAGGATGAGGAAAGCATAGCAAAGCCTACATTTTGCAAATATAATAGCTTTTGAGAATAAGATTTTGAATTTGCTTATTCCAATGCTAACGACCATTCTATCTAGGGTTTATCCTACAGTCAGCATAGCTCTGATACCAACTGTAACGACCCCCATTTTCGCAAACTTGCAAAAATGGAAATCTAATGTGCATTTCCGTACTAGTCCCATGATCAGTAGCTAGTACACACATACACCAACTGGAATCACAACCATACCACAAATATTATTAAGCGGAAGCTATTACATAAAGAAAGCTCTTACAAATCAGAGATATAGCAGCAAAAGAAGCAAGGTCTTGTAGTGTGCCCATCCAAAACCAACGAACAGCCCGACAAGGCATAATCCTAGAAAGATTCGATGAAGAAAATCCGCAACTGCGATGGGAGAAACCTTGAAGCTCGACAACAACCACCTAAAACCACATATAAGCAAGGGTGAGTACATTCGTACTCCATAAGACTTGAGCAAAGCCTATAATATATGCGAGCCATTTCAAAGGAGGCTACTACGATTAATTTGCATAAGCGAATTGACCTTTGTAAAACAAGTTATTTGCAAACGGAATTTATAAAAACATAATTGACTGATATGAAATAAGTAAAGCATAAGTAATATATTCACAATCCATCGCGAATATCGAATAATCCAGAAATGGAATCCAACAATGTCGATCCTTTGACATAAAGCAAAAGCTGCTAAAAAGGTTCCAAACCAAAACCCAATTTTGGAAAATACCAAAGCATTCTAACATTGGAATGACTTCACCAAGTGTCCTTGACCGTGGACACGGCTAATCGATTAGATTTACACTCTGCGAGTGTACACTTTACCCACAAGGAATGATCACTCTTTGTGCGGCGCATTTGACACACTTCCTTTGGTGTGCGTTGAGAGATCATCTGAGCCGTTACATTATTTAGATGTGGCTTTGAACCAGCCGGGACGTTTGGCCTCGCCATGAAAGCAAACACTCACCCAAGGCGTGGCTCCTTTCACATCACACCCAACACCACGTTTACATCACGGCAAAGCGTACCGTTGCATTGGTAAGTAAACCCCTCTGAGACAGACCAAGCGGAATGCTGTGCATTACTCCGCCTTCCATAGATGCAAAGCCACACCTAAACAACTTAATAGGCTAAGGCTGTCCCATACCACCCTCGTGGTTGTGCGGAATTCTTGGATCTATAGCGTCCCATTGCTCGGTCCTTAATCCGACACGGGCGATACTCCACCCTATACTACGTGCAAATCCTCTGCACCTCGGCTATTGCCAATAATCGCCCGCATCAAAGCCATAGTTTTATTTTGGGTTTTAAGCAAAATACCCATAACCAACAGCTTTATTCCCAACATTTTTCCATTTCTTAAGAAACAAGTTTTGATCTGATCATCATTCTCATTTGTTCTAAAAGCATGGCTAAGCATGGATAAAAGTAATCGCATATACCCAAAATGACATTAAGTAATTGTCTAAGCTCAATCTATGGTTATCAAGGTACACATGTTCATACTTATCAAGGAAGTTTCATGAGACAACAGGTATAACTACCAGTACCACAAAATAGCGAATTTACAGAAAGTAAACGCGTGCATGAAACATTTTAATAAACAATGCAAATTAAATTCTGGGATCAAGATGGTCAAAGGGGGTGCTTGCCTTGCTTATATATCGTTTACGACGAAGACACGATCACAGGCGACGGAGGCAACGACGGAGGAAGGGACGTCGGATTCTACACGTCGATCCATCGGAAAATAGCAAATATCCGACTTTAATAAGGGCAAAAAGAAAACAGACAGAAAACCAAATAAAAATTCATTGCAGAAAACAGGGATGATTTAGGGTTTGGATTATATGATTTCGAGATCTCATGATTTAGATAAACACACATTTATAAAGTTAATGGCTTTTAGGATGAGCAAAACATGGTTTCCTCTGATAGATTATCTATTCTTGATTTACGAATTCAAGAGGCTAAAATAATGAATTCTAGTATTTACGATTTCGAATTATAGATGCTAAAATTATTTGGATTAAAAGAATTGAAACACTAGTTAAGGTTATGCTAATAGCACTTAGCCTTAAGATTTGCATACGAAGGGTTCTTAATAAGTTATGACTGATAAGCTAGCTAGTTAGATTTATTCATAGTTTTTAAGAAGGTTCTGGTGATACAAATATATTAAGTACAAATTCCTTATTACAAGGTTTACTTAATCTTATTATGAAGTTCATAAAGCATAAAACTAAGGGTTATTTGACTATTAAAGCTTATATGCAAAACATGTGAAATAAGATTATTTCTTGAATTGGATAGCATATACTTTGATGAACAAAACTAGGCTGATTTCATACATTTTAGCTTTTAGGCGAGATATTATTTTCTTAGCGGCAAAACGCTTACATGATGTTAAGGGTTGTGACAAACATACTTTTTAGGGGTATTTAGCTAGCAAGATTAAACTGAAAAGTAAGTTGTAAAAGAAATATTTTTCCAGAATATGGAAGACCATATCCTAAATATCGTTTCTAAACCGATTTCCATAATTTTTGCATTTAGGCGAGGGTTCTACGAGTTGTGAAAAAGCTTGATAGTTCAATTTACTACTCATTTGGAGATTCAGTTTTGATACAAGATTGCGACTATACCGCCTAGGATAATCTACTCATTTTCGGTATTAACAGGCCATGATACCATAAGTGATTTAAAGTTGGTTTCGCGACAAATGGCTTTTATCGCGATGTTTTCCTATGAGCGATCATTAGGGTTTATCATTACATTATTTCAACCTAGCACTAACATAAGATATTCTTGTATAAATAGAAAGGGTACTATTTTTTTGAGGTCATGGGATTTGGTTTCATCAAATTCAGAGTTTATTTACGAAAGTTACAACTATTCCAATTATTCAAACATTAACACTCCAACTATTAAACATTTTCTATTTTATATAGTAAACCTTAAATATATTTTTATATCTGAGATTCTTGCAATGCCAGAGGTATAATAAAACTGTTTTAGTGATTATTAAGATTCATTTGATCCATATATTAACTAATCAACTTTCTATACATATCTATGCACATTTGTATTTAGGTTATTTAATATTTTTTAGGATAGTTCAATTCAAGTTCACTTCTTTATTATTTTGGCAAACTCAGGTATCTTCTTGACATACTAATATTTAGAATCCAATTTTAATTATTCCATATTTCTCTTATTCAAATTATGCTTATTTAAACTCTAATATATTGATTACAATCTTTATTAGCAAGTAGTTCAAACTTTAATGGAATTTAAATATTTTTATATATTGAACTCCTGTAAGTATGAGTATTTTACTAAAATTAGTATTATTCATTCTAAAGTTTATTTACAAAAATTCCATATGAAGCATGTCTTTAGCTTTTCCTTTGAATTTGAATTTCAAATTTAACCAGTGGAGATTTTAAAATGTTATTGCATATCCTGAAAGAACTAGATTTTAGATGAATTAAGAATTTTATTTCACTTCATTTGGAGTTACAATGCAAAATCCATGAGCATTTGAATCAATTCGGTTATACAAAATAACTGAAAAATAAAATTACGTTTTCATAATTTGGAAAGCGTATTTCACGAATGAGGCGAAGAGCGCTTTGATCGGTGTGAGACAGGCCTTGCGGCGGTGAGGGAAAGCAGGCGCGGCTAGGGCTGCTCGGCGGCAGTGCTCGTGAGTCTCGGTGAGTGGGGCCATGGCTAGTACCGATGGACCATGGCGCTGGGGCTGCCGGTCACCGCGAGGGCGGCTCGAGTGCACGCCACCGCGGCGTCTGTGGAAGGAAGTGAGACTCGTCGGTGAAGGAGAGAAGCGAAATCCGGTTGGATCGGTAGCTCTTTAAGCATCCATGGGATCGGGGCATTCCATTTTTGCGGTCGGCCGGCCGAGAGGTGACAGGTTGGCTGCCACCGTCGGTATTTGTGGGAAGAGGTGGCGCGATGGTGGCGGTTGATCGCCGAGAAGAAAGCTGAAATTGATGGGTAGTATGGACTCGTGATTCCAGAGATGCTTGGTTGCAAATAATTGGATTGAGACTTACGGTTTGGCTCAATTGCGATTCCTCCCATTTTGGGTTCTTGGCGAAATGGCGAGGAAAAGGAGTTCGAGCTCTAGCGTTTGGTTAGGGAGTGAATGAGGAGATGCGAGAGATGGGAAGCCTCGGTGCAATGCTCTAGTGGTATTTATAGCGGAGAAATTGCTTCACGATGTTTGAACCGAGTGAATTGCGGTGGCTCTACTCGCTCGGTGACGAGTGCGTCGTCTTCTTGCGGCAAGAAATGACACGAGGTTGACGGGGTATGGCGCTCGGCTTTCAAGGATGAGCGTGGTGCGCGGATCGCTCGGGTGGCGTGAATCGCGTAGAAGCGCGAGAGGCGGCAAGACTCGGGCGCTCGATCGGCGAGGCAACAGCGAGAAGAAGAAAGGGAGAGGGAAATCAGTGCCGACGAGTGGGGCCAGGGCCACGGGCAGAGAGAGGAAAGTTTTCCGTTCTGCCAGACCAACCGTTCTGATCAAAGCGTTGGCCCACATGTCATTGAGGGAAAGCAAAATGAAAGGATAAGTTCTGTCCAGAAAGTCCCATGTGGGCATTAAAATGGCCATCAGATCAAGTGGGAAAATTGTGAAACTTTTTGACCGACCTCTCCTGGTAGTTTTTAATCTTCAGTAAAAATTTGAGGTTAAAATAACGCATGGTTGGATTTTAGAAATTCTGACACTCTGGACTTGTACAGGATTTGAATTTCGGTATTCTATTTATTTTGGGGTGTAAATCATTGTAATTATTTTCCAAACTTTTTATAGGGATTAATTTTGTCTTAAGGATATCTCCATAAAAATTTCATGTCAAAAACTCAAGCTAATATTTTATAAAAATTCTGACATTAGGATTTCTAGTTTTTGATGGTCTCTGTTTTTGAATTATTAGAGGGATTTGTCGACATGATCAAATCCTAATATTTTTACCAGGGATAGTTTTTACACTGAGGGTGTTTTGGTAATTTTTCCAGGTCCAGATAAACTTCTAATATTTTTCATTAATTTTGACTTGTACTGTTTCTAGTCAAAAAGAGGTGTCATAAATTCTATTTACCCATTTTTCTGTTCATAAAATTTTACATGTTGATTTTACTGACTTACCAGTATGGTTAGGATTCCATGGTAATTTTTCCAAAATTTATCTTTTAACTTTTTATCTTTTTACCATTATCCATTCTCTAATTCTAGTTGTTTGATTTTTCATTCAATACAAAAATCCAAAGAAATCCAAATAAATTCCAATCATGTCAGGAAAATCAGAAATAAATATATTCAAATTCAAAATATGAATTTTTATATTATTGCATTTTTCGGGATGTTACACAAGGCACAAATTCCACCCCCTTATTCAATATATCTTCCTCTGATCTGCAACCCTTCTAAAAGCGGAGACACTATTAATGTACTCGACGCTCGCACGGTTCTCAGTGTACATCCAGCTTCGGTCCATCTAAAAGAACAAATGGATATGTAAACATATGCATGCAAGCTACATCTTCAGTGTAATGCAATTAGAACAAATGGATTTACACAAAGCTATAGCAAATGTATGTATTTTACATCACAGAGAACAAATGTATCTACAACAAGCTAGATCTAGAAATTGACCAACTTCATTTCCCTCTTTATTAAGCTAGATCTAAAATATAATGCAATTTTGAACAAATTACTACTTTACAGCACAGAGAACAAATGGATCTACACCTAGATGTAGAACCCAGCTTCATTTCCCTCTTTACCAAGCTAGATCTAAAATATAATGCAATTATGAAGCAATTACTAACCTTAGATGATATAGACCACAACAATCTACAATTACACCTCCAAATCTAGGGTCTCTTTCATTAGAACGCCTCTCATTTGCAGTCACGTCGAAAATATCTAGGAAACCCTAAAAATACAGAGGAGCTCGATCGTCTCTTTGTTCGTATATATAATGTAGTGATCATCACAGACGGTTTGTGGATAAAATCGTCTGTAACAGTCTAATCTCAGACGGTTTGTGGATAAAACCGTTTGTGATGGATTTGACATCACAGACGATTTTTGGATAAAACCGTCTGCGATTACGTCATCACAGATGGTTTTATCCACAAACCGTCTGTGATGTTCCCAATGCTTTCGTCTTCTCAAGACAGGCGCGCGCAGTGTTTTGAGTTGATCGCTTCGTGTTCCGAAGAATTAAACCATCTGTTCAAATTCCACTTCGAAGATCGTGTTCCAGGCGTTTCGTTTCCCCAATGCAGATCGTTAATTGCACTTCAGCGACGATATATACTGCATCAATCGATAGCATTCCACATCCCTCACTGCAATTGCCTCCGACGCCGCCATGAGCAACAAAAAAGACAGCACCTCCTCTGTCGACTTCGCCGCCCGACCTCCGACGATGGCTCCACCACCACCACCACCTTCACCTCCAGTACCGCCGACTAACCCTCCGCCACCGCCACTGTCCCAACCTCTGAGACCCCTGTGGGAATGGCTGTGGCGCCACACCAACGCTATATCAACGAATCGTCCACTCTCTCCGCGGCAAGCAGGCAGTTCCGCTCCCTTCGCCTCAAGCGTCGGCCAAAAGCGTCTGCCGCCAACATCCTCCTCCTCCTCCTCTGACGACGATAGCTACGACTCGTCGGAGGGCTATCGTGACGGCTGGGAGCTAGAGGATGACCCAGACAGAGCCGATTCGAGCGAGGACCCCGACGGTCGTAGCGACGACTCCGACGACGACGACGACAAGGACTAGATCGACTAAGTAGTATTTCCCAATAGTTTTTTGGTGGGAAACTTTTGTATATATATATATTGTGATGTTTATGCTTATATATATAAGCATATGATGTTTTAATGTTTCCTCTGAACAATTCACAGACGGTTTGTGGATAAAAACGTTTATGATATGGTGATCATCACAGACGGTTTCATTCACAAACCGTCTGTGAAGTTCTTGCTTTCATCACAGACGTTTTGTGGCTTAAACCGTCTGCGATATTGCATTATCACAGACGGTTTCATCCACAAACCGTCTGTGATGAAAGCAAGAACTTCACAGACGGTTTGTGGATGAAACCATCTGTGATAATCCGACATCGCAGACGGTTTTAACCACAAACCGTCTGCGATGTGCTCAAAACACTTCACAGGCGGTTTTTTTACAAAAACCCGTCAGTGATGAGGGGTCTAATATAAGTCCTTTTGTAGTAGTGTTTTATCTGAAACGTCTCAAATACTGCATCTACACTTATGGCATATTTTAAAGTACCACAAAAAGTGTCTTTAAAATATGATACAGCAATTTGTAGAGACAAATGAAAAAATATCTATAGAAATATGCCTCTACATGAGATATTTGTTGTAGTGGTAACTTCAAATAATCTACGGAAGGTTCAAATAATATGTACCAGCATGCATTAAAAGTTTTAAAAAGCCCACATTTTCATGCTCAAGAATTCAGTTACAAAATTTAGGATGTTACACTTACTAAGCCTTAATCCACTTTAATATACACTAATACTACTTAATATGTGCGCTAATCACTACTAAATCACACAATTAGTTGGACATGGCTACAGAGAGAAGCTCATTTTTGGTATTTCGAGCTAGCCTGGCTCTGGAGGGAATCTTGCATCCCATAGACCTGGCTGCTTTTTGCATGTAGTCAACCAAACAGGAGTTCCAGAAAAGATTATGCATCCCATGTGCCTGGCCCGAGGCCATCCCGACAATCAAACACACTTGAACTGATGCAATCATGGACTTTGTCCAATCCAAACCCAGCATGACGATTTCCTTGTGGTTAGTAACGGGATCCTTAATAATTTCAATATAATTTTGCTGTTATAGCTCAAAAATAAGATATTCTCAATTGGCAGTTATATTCAAAAGTAGTGAAGAAGTGCTTTCGAAAAACCACCGATAGAGCCTCATTTGTTGTACGAATCCAATGCGGTCAACAAAACCACAGGCCATTTTGAAAAAAAAAAATCACGCACATGCCGATATAAAAAAAAGGAATAGAGAAAAATGAAGGATCGAGACGCACTAAAAGAGAGGTGAGTTGGTACATACTAACATTTAAATCTATTTTTTCTGTTTTTATTAGTGATCAAACTTAAAGAATCAATCTAGGATAAATAATTTAGGACTATAAAAGAAAACTAGATTAAGCAAGCAAACTAGAAAGCAATTGTATGCAAATAAAAATTAGTAGATTAAAATCTATATTCACTTATTATTATCAACGAACACGTAAAAGAATCCTTTACGTAAAAGCACAAGCCCAATCCTAAAATAATCTCCTAAATTTTTCGTGGATTTTTTTTTCTTTTCTTCTCCTGTCTTCTCTGTCTCCTCTCTTTTCTCTTGCTTACACTTGGAGCTGTCACTTTGCTTTCTTTTTTTGCTCCTGCGCTTCCAGCCGCTCCGTTTTCTTCTGCGCCGCCGGCTGGAGCCCCAGCAATTTTTTTCTCTGCGGCTACGGAGGTTCCCAGCCGCAACCCTTTTTATACTCCCCTTACCCTAACTTCTTAGCTCTAATCAAATGTATACATACATATCACCTGACTCAGTTACACATGACCTGCTCTAATACATGCATACGCATAGTCCAAGACTCCAAAACACACACGTGCATGGCACGGTCCACCTGCCGCTTTTGCGTGGCTCACTCGCCTACACGACCCGCTGGCCATTTTACACTGCGTCGTCCATCCGCGTAAACCTCTATACATCCCGTCTCGTTGCAAATGCATCCTTCGTGTGTTGCGCTTGGGCTACGCGTCACCTGCGCGGATTCTCCTCGACCTACAGTGTGCGTCCGTCTTACATGCCTGCGCTGCAACTCCTATTGCAAGAAAAACAAACCCAACACGATACCTTGATCTTTCACAAATAAATCATTCTATATTAATTATAAAATACTTTAATCTATCACAAATTTTTTTCCATCGTAAATATTGTTGTCACAAATATTATTGACAAATATTGTTGTCAAATTAATCATCATATATAAATATCGCAAATAGAATTAACAAAAAATAAAAATATTAAGAGATTTTTTTGCCATAATTGAAATGTATCAAATTATACATCGAGCTAGTACCAAAAGTTTAAAGTTCAGAGGTACAAGAGTTTAAGAAAAATTTCTCAAAGATGGTAAAAACTCTAAACAAATTAAAGAAGAGGTCAACTATAATTAACAGTTGACTGACCATGGTATCGAAAACCACCATTCATCTAGCTACGGTGTAGTTTACGTCTCGTATCTGCAGGAGATTGTCGCAGAGGGAATTTACTATTTTATTTCTGATCTCCAAGACAATATCGTGACACGCATGATGGATTGCTGGATTATTACCCCTTGACTTCTAATTAACCGCGTCAACGTCAAACCTCGCGATGCTGGCATTCGATCGAATTTGTTTGTTTACTTGTCCAAATGCAGCAAGGGATATGCAAGATTTGCTAGCCGGCTTATTCTAAGAGAAAGATCATTTGCTAGCCGGCTTATTCTAATAAAAGATTTGCTTATTATCTGCAGTTGTACCAACCGATAAATTAAGCTAGTCTATGTACGATAAGTTCTTTGAACTATCAACTATACACCCTTATATGTAAATTACTTACTTAATTGCATGCATATGATGCCCACAATCGGATTTAATTTCATCCTGGGTCCACCGCTTAAGAGCACCTTTTCTTTTGTGATTGGCAATAGTCCAGATCTGAACTCCTGAAAATTTGGAGTTGAACATATATAATATATCATTGGTATGTTCAAATTGGGAGTAGCTTTCCAAAAAGATGTCTAGCTAGGATCTTCAAGTAATTTAAGCAAGATTGTAAAATTACAAGGTTAAAAAAGGGAAGACCATCAAGTTAGTGTCAAGTGACCGATGCTTGTAAGTGCATGCTCACATGAAAAAAGTTATCATTTTAGCGCTTGGTAACACTTCTAGTCAGAGATACTGGCCGCAAGTGGCAATGATAGCACTAGCAGTCAAGCAGCTCAGAGATGCTGGCAATTCACACTGCTTAATTTTTCTATTAGATATATTACAAGTCCAAATCTTGAGCAGACCTTCTTAATCTTACTTAGACTTCAAATTTGTAAATTTAACACTCATGTCACGAGAGGCGTTATTATATACCAGGCATGCACGTTGCGTAACTAGCCATCTTCTGCCCATATATACACCATGCCTCTCGATCCCTATTGCTTGCCCTAACCCCAAGTCCTGAACTGATCACCCATGCATATAGATATAGCCCGACCAAATCCAAAGCCAAAACTTGTTATTTTGTCTCTTAATTTGCAGCAAGAAGCACAGCTTAACCACTCGATCGCCTCCTTTGAATCCTTCCTCCTATAGCCCCATTCCAAGCGGTGCAATTGCATGCATGCCATTCTCCAAAAGAACCAGCTGATCACCGAGGATTAGCCTTAGGCTTCTGCATGGCTAGCTAGTAGTGTGTAGTGTTTGCAGTAGCACAATTATCAATGGAGAAGCTTCGTCGGAGCAAGAGCACATCGTCGTCTCAGCACCAGCGTTGCAGCAACGGCAACGGACGCGCCGAGAAGAAGGGCTTCCTGGCCCGGGCCATGGAGAGGTGCCGGTCCCTCCGGCGGCCCCGACCGGCAGGCGCCGTACCGGCGGGGTGCTTCGCGGTGCTGGTCGGCCCGGAGAAGGAGCGGTTCGCGGTGCGCGCCGAGCGCGCGAACCACCCGATGTTCAGGGCGCTGCTCGACGAGGCGGAGGAAGAGTACGGCTTCCCGCCGGCCGGCTCGGCCAGCGGGCCGCTGGAGCTGCCGTGCGGCGTGGAGGTTTTCCGGCGCGTGATGTGGGGGGTGGAGAACGACAGCGCGGCGGTCAGCTCGTACGTCATCGCCGGCCGGAAGGTTCTCGAAGGGGGCTCGCCGGCCGGGATGGGTGGGTGAACAGTATTAGAGTTGAGGGGTGTATTCTTAACTCGAGCAACAGTTGAGAGGGATAAAACAGACATATCCCTCTCTTGTATGGTCACAAAGTAGGGCCAGAGGACTTTAACTCGGTTATTGCAGCAATAATTTTAGATTTGATGCTCTTTGATCGTTCTATAAGAGTGTACATTAAATTTAATAGAGAAGTTTATTTTTTCCGATTTAATGGATCGGATTAACTTATATTTATTTATATTTTATCCGATAGTAAAATAGTAGAATATACTTAATAAATAAAGACTAAATTAATTTTTACTACCAGATCTATACTACCCGTAAAATATCTATTTTATGTCGAGAGGAATTCTTTCGATCATTTCAGTAGTGCATTACTCTAGCCTCATAATTTTGCTGCCAAGAACACCATAACGTGGCCTCATGACTCATGATACAACTATTGGGCTTGATAGTTGATATCATTGCCTTTCCCAAAAAAATAGGTTTTTCTTACAATCAGTCGCGAGCCCGGCCCAGCCCAGCCCGTAAATCATCATCGTTGCATTTGGGTGGTAGTGGTACACACGTACAGTGTGCCACGTGGTACGGCGGAGCGACACAGCCAGCCAGCAGAGGCCACCAGCCCACCACTCCTATGAGTCTTTAATGGCGTCGTCATCTGCAGCTCCCTGCAGGTTCCTGAGCCCCTCGCTAGCACCTCCCACGCCATCACTGTTTACAAGGGGAGTTAGGCGTGCTCGGCGAGATGAGATTGGAACCGAGTGTGTTACCTCATCCACAGGGGTGTCGGCGATGTCTTTGGGCATACTCGATCGGTGACGATCCACCGTGTTCCGTGGGAGGGCGGGAACATCACCCAACCAAGAACAACAGGAGGTATGCCTCAAGTGGCGGGCCCGTCCGCCTCCTCGCGTCTTGGTGGAAAGCCGAGCTGCGGCGTTCAGTAACAAACATTATCGGCAACTTGGCGCTTCTATTTTAATTCTCAAAGAAAGAGGTACTCACCGTGGCCAGGCAATACGGCCACGCCGTCGGGACGTGGCGCTCGGCCTCCCTAAAGGGTGGTAGGGAGGCTGCCGGGGTGCCGCACCTCGGCGAAATGCGCGACAACTCGGCGTGCCACGTGGCGAGGCGTCGTGCGGCACGATCTGCTGGTCCCGCATGGGGAGGCCTAAGAGTGCGACCGTCTGCGGCGTCGGAGCCATCTCTCCGCACGAAAGGTGGGCGTGTCGTCTCCGGTCTCCACCGGTCCACGAGTGCGGCGGCGGATCGGTCGTCATCGAACCGCGGGACCTCCTTGCCCGCTAATGGGGCGATCACTGCTCCACCATCCTACAAAGAGGAAGTAAGCCACCGCTTCGCAACTTTGCATGTAGTGCATTGCGTCGTTAAATTGCATTCACGGTAAGTACATATGCGTAAAAGAGTGCAAGCGTTCGCGACTTACCGTGGAACCAGCGTGGGTCGATCGAAGCGACTCGTTGGGCACCGAGGTTGGAGTGTCCCTAGCTCTTGGTTCTCCTCTGCGGAGTACCTAGACCGGTGGGTCGCATCGGCCAGTCACGTCCGGCTCGAGCAAAGTCGCACCATCGTGGCGTTACAAAGCAAATACAGCAGATTTATTAGTAATTACATGTGCACACAAAATGAAATGCGAAATAACGAATTGTACCATACTCAACAAACAATACAACCGAAGTGCGGAGAGCCAAAAAAACTCGGATTGCAAACATCGAAAGACAAAGACATGTTCGACGAGGCACACAGCGTCGAAATTACATTATCCTCGTAGCTACTAAGCTGGAACATCGGAGAATTACATGATCACGAACAACAACTTACTAGTACATTGAAAATTACATCGAACATTACAAGCGTACATTACAACTTACGGTCCATTGAAAAATACAAGATGGGAACAACATGGAAAGTTACATTATCGCGGTTGCGGCGCGCCTCGGACTAAATCCATATCGTTTGAATCGCCTTGTCCTTGACGGCCGACCTTCATCTTCAACATTCGGATGTCGGTACCCATCGATGGTCGGAGAGGGGCTGTTGTGAGCGATCCATCCACTCGGTGCCGTACACCTCATGATGCCACGTGTTGAGAACGCTCGCTTGTAGTAGTGCGGGAGATGAGCGGACGGCGAGGATTGATCGTCTCGGTGCGGCAATGGCGTGCGAGCCGCGGCAAGTCGGCGGCGTGGTTTTGGCGAGGAGCACTTCGCAATCGGTGCTCGGGTATGCGGATGGGAAGTCCTCTCGGTGGGCACCCCTCGACCTCGGTCACGCGCAGATGCACGTGGTATCTCCGTTCCACGCCACTCTCGGTGTAACCCGATGTGTCTGCGCCTTTCTTGTTTTCTTGGACATGTAGGTAGACACAGCGATTGAGTAAGACGATCGATTGTCCGACATACATCTTTGTGGAGGTCTTGTATCGCTCAATGAAATATCTCGTGTCCCTAATAAGACACCCTCAACTATACCCACGATGGAAGGCATCGGTGCCTTTCATTACCAGATTGTAAATCTCCGCTTGATTCGTTGTCATGATCCCATAACGCGAGCCGCCCTCGTCGTGCGAAGGACCATTTCTCCAAAGGCTCATGTCGTATCAATCGGTGAAACTCTTTATCTTGGTACCGGTCTACGCCGGAGGTTTGGGAGGTCTGTCGGCCTTACACAAGGCGTGGGGTCCTCTCTTTCCCAAAAAATAGGTTTTTCTTGCAATCAGTCGCGAGCCCGGCCCAGCCCAGCCCGTAAATCATCATCGTTGCATTTGGGTGGTAGTGGTACACACGTACAGTGTGCCACGTGGTACGGCGGAGCGACACAGCCAGCCAGCAGAGGCCACCAGCCCACCACTCCTATGAGTCTTTAATGGCGTCGTCATCTGCAGCTCCCTGCAGGTTCCTGAGCCCCCTCGCTAGCACCTCCCACGCCCCACTCGCAACAACGAGGAGGCTGCTCCTCTCCTCCACCACCATTTGCGCCGCCGCCATGGCCGCCTCCAACAAGGAGGGCTCGGCCGGTGGCTCTGCTTCTTGCAAGGTCGTGGACTCCCACCTCCACGTCTGGGCCTCGCCTCTGCAGGTAGAAGACACTGCACACTTGGTCGTGTGCTGTCCAATTTTGGTTTCTCGATGGGTCCTGTGGATTTTGATGTTGCTGTCTCTGCGCAGGCGGCGGAGAGTTCCCGTATTTCCCGGGCCAGGAGCCGACGCTCCGGGGCGATGTGGAGTTCTTGCTCGAGGTCAGGGAATTTCGCATCTTGGTTCGACTATCGCGACTGTCCTGAACCTTGTTCTTTGTTTGTGGAAGCAGCTAGTAGTGCAATCGATTTGGATTTGGTCGGATATAGCTCTTTTCGTATCATAAACTATATTTTTTGACGGACTCGAAGTGGATACGGATAGTGCCGGATATAAATACGGCACGGATAATATCGGACACGAATTCGAAGCGAATACGGAGCGGAATCGATACGGTACCGAATATTTTTTATCGGATATCGTGCGAAAATAGATACCGCATATAGCACACATATAACAATGAGTAACCAATTGCATGAGTTCAGCATGCAACAGGCTTATTGTAATTTAACAAGTCATTTTATCAGGTAGTCCAACAAAATTCCAAAAGCATCAAATATTCATTTATGTTTTGCAAAAAAATACTAGGTATTCACTAGTCAAGTGGGTGTATATTCTTACGTGTCAAACTCCTGTGGCGGCTGGCACCAGCCGGCTAGATGGCGGATGGGATAGTAGCAGGAGGGTGGAGCCATGGAAAGAGGGCCTAGCTTGGGCTATTTGGCTGAGCCCAATTAAAGCCGCTAGAACATGGGCTGAAAATTTCTAGATATCTAAAAATTATCCGAAAATATAATCGGAATATCCCGATCTGACGGATAGTGATCTCCCGCAACCTATACTGAATCCGAAACCGATGCTAAATCCAACACCTATCTGACACGACTAGCCAAATTCGAGTCAAACAAATCCAATCGGTCGGTCGATATATATCCAATCCGATTGCACCCCTAGAACTAACTATAGATGGTTCATCTATAAAAAGGTTGTTGTATGTCATGTGCTGCGTCCCGTAGGAGGATTGCATTATCTCTGACAATTGGGGCCAAATTATGGTACTAGTGATGGAGGATTGGCTGGATACATGCATGGGGTTTTGTGTTTGTCAGGGTGCCCTTTCCTGTCATATGTAGAGACTTTTTATCATCTTTGCAAGGTATCAAAATTTACATTAAGTTAGTACCAAGAGGTAACAAAAATTAGTACCTCTACCATTTAAACTTTTGGAATTTTTGTGATATCTTGGTACTAGCTCAATGTAAATTTTAGTACCTCGAATGGATAGTAAAAAGTCTGGTTGTATGTATTATGGATAGTTTATTGGTTTGTATGTTCTCTTCTAGAATTGTTGTGTATGCTCAATCATGTAGAATTGGCATCACGAAAATGTTGTAGGAAAGAAACACATTGTGCCGCCATTTTGTGGATAGATGAGGAGAAATTTCAGTTGGGGGTTCTTGGGTTTGAAGGCATGAAGGACCTATTTGCAACACAGTAATTTTGTAGTAATTTTTTAAGCTGTCCTGTGGATCAATGGGACTTGAAGTTTACTTAGTTGCTAACTTTTTACTGCAAATTTGAATTTGAATATGCATTTTATGTTACTTGACCCACTGCCTTTTTAACCTGTTTGAGACTTGCAATAGTTGACATGTGTGGTGATACCGATTAGAAAGTCACTTTGAACTTTGTTCCACTGTTCTCTAGTCTATGGATGAAGCTGGAGTGGATGGAGCTCTCATTGTTCAACCTATTAATCATATGTTTGATCACTCTTTGGTAACTAGGTAAAATTTTCTTGCATCCATCCCATCTTAATTAATCATATGATCTAATTTGTACACAAAGTTCAATTACAGGATTCCTGTTCTCATATTTTTCTCATTGATATGCTTAATCAATATCAATGTACAAATCAGACTATGATTCTTTGCATTTTGGTTCTACCGAAGTGTGTTGAAGAAATACCCATCGAAGTTCATTGGCTGCTGCCTCGCAAATCCTGCTGATGATGGGAGTGGGATTAAACAGCTTGAACATCTAATTGTTCAAGTACATCTCTTGAAACTTTCTTAAACAAAAAAAAATTGGTCCAACCTACTTTCTAATATTTGTTTCATTTGCTTTTCACTAGGAAAAATACCGTGCTGTCCGGTTCAACCCGAACTTATGGCCCTCATGTCAAAAGGTTTGCAAATGGACTACTATGCATCACTGTCCAATCACTTTCCTTGTACTTTTGAATTTTGTTTCATAATCGTAGATAGCCTGAGGATGCAAAACATCTCAAATGAATAGATGACTAATGAGGTCGGGAGGTCATTGTTTGCTAAGGCTGGAGAACTTGGAGCACCAGTTGGAATAATGGCGATGAAGGTAAAAGAAGAATTCCTCTCCTAGGTGCATGTGGAATACATGTTTTTTAGTGTACTCACAATACATAAAGGCTACAATGGAATTATATGTTTTTGATGATGTCTTTCTATCGCTAGTTGTACATCATAAAGAGAAGAATAGTTTCCAGGTGGAGAAAAGAATTTCACATCTGAAATTGTTGGTTGTGTCACTTCGCAGCCAGAACTGATACAAATGGTATAAAGTATAAACAACCAGCTGCAGTTATGCATTAATATAAATCGAGATGCAAATTACTGCCCTGTTAAGTATATAGGTTATTGCTTTGATGAGCTATATGCAAATCCTTTCTGCACCTTTTTTTCTTGAAGTCTTCTTGTTTAACTAAACTACTTTTGAAAACTAAAAAGGAAGTCCTTATGTTCTGTTCTGTGAACTTCATACCTTTTCCTGTTCTTTTTATGCTTGCACATGCAGGGTATCAGTTCATATATTCAGGAAATAGAAGAGCTGTGTACAGATTATCCTACAACTACTGTTATTCTGGATCACATGGCTTTCTGCAAGCCACCAACGTAAGCGTGTGCTTTTCCTTGTTCGTAAACTGCGGTAGTGTAATCCTTGTAGTAAGTTCTTTTGCATTGATATACAGAAATGATGAGGAAGAGAAGGCCTTCTCTTCATTTCTAAAATTATCCAGATTCCCACAGGTACTGCCTGAAACATGTTCCCTTGTGCACAAATGGCTCAAGAAATCAATGGTTTGTCTAAGTCTAGTTATCTATTTATATGCATATCTTGCATGATTATGAATAGCTTCTGAACAAGATAATATTTCTTGTGCAAGTAAGCTAGTTTGAGTATTTGTTGAAGCTAGCATTCTTTAGTGTCCGTTATCAACTTATCAGAGATCAGTAATACTATTTTGAGAGGTGCAGTACCTAGCATGATTCTTTAGTCAAGTAATGGTTGTGCAATGTGAAGCCTCAATTACCAGAAAGAAATTTTTCCAAAGAGATAGAATGATCTCGGGTGCCTGTTCAAGTATTTTTGTTGAATTCTACATTCCAAAAGAAGTTTCTCAGCTAAAGTATAATCAATTCCTTTTGTTTCGGTATCATCATGCTTACACTGATGCCATGACGCATTATTTCAACAGGTTTATGTCAAATACAGTGCCCTTTTCCGTATCACAAGAGAAGCATATCCGTACGAAGACACATCTCAGCTTCTTTCCCGTGTGATCTCCAGCTATGGAGCCAGTCGAATAATGTGGGGAAGGTGAATTCACAGCACCACTGAGATTTCCATTGTATGAGAAGTCTCTTTACCTATGCAGCTATGCCTATGAGAAACTGCTCTACATAAGAAGTGTTGAAGTCCTACAAAACCCCCAGTAACAACTAACAAGCATACATTCCTAACTGGAAAATCTGAAATGGAATACAAAATATGATGGTCTTTGCAGCCTGCTGTACCAACCACTGTGGATAGGTTATGTTCTTGACTTTATTTTGCAGTGACTTTCCCTACGTCGTTCCTGAATGCGGCTACAAAGGAGCAAAGGAGGCAATCTCTCATGTCGCGGGCAAGGTAGCTGTTTCGTCGTCAGATTTGGAGTGGATCTTAGGCAAAACAGTGACCCAACTATTCGAAGGTGCATGGGTTACTCCATGAGGGAGATGTCTTTGGTCAGTGTAGTGTAGCTGGTATGACACCGTATTGTTGGGCAACTAAATCCTTGTATGAGAGGAAAAGGATTATCTAGTTTGGTACTATTTCTTCAGTTTGGTATCCCTGTTCAAGTTCACCCTTTTTCTCCCCAAGTTTAACTAAATGTATAATAGCTCGGCTCATGAATCTTCCTGCAACCAACAAAGCATTCAAGAATTCGGACTTCTGTCGCAAATAATGACCAAATTTGTTGGTTATTTGTCCAGACTTCACTATTGGGGCAGGGATGGAAGCACAATTTGGTGCAATAGAAATTTCTTTCTTTGGTATGATCATGCAACTTAGCATGGGACCATGATCTAAAGATAGAGAACAGAATTAGTTCAATATAATAACCAAAATTCCTACTCAGGGTTAGCAATATTGATTTAGGGTTGAAAATCGGAGACGGGCTGGGCCATTATCAATTTTTGTCGATTGTTGAGAAAAATAGAACGGTTTGCAAAGTCAAACCAAATTGAAAACTACAGTCAAACCGGGCCGAAAAAATTCGATAATCGGGCGTCGATAACGATTTTCAAGGAATATTGGCAAACAAACGGAAAATGCAAAACAAATTCAAGGAAAAATGGGAAAATTACAAAAAATGGTGGAAAATTAGTAAAAAGCCAATAAAGGCCCAAAAAAATCAAAAAATGTTAGAAATGCACAAAAGAATATGATAAAATATGATAAAATTATGGCATGACCTTTCCTACATTTTTAAGATAACGTTTGTGAAGTACATATTTTGCAATAATAGCACAACTATGAAAAATATGGAAAAAAATTCGGCATGACCTTTGTTATATTTTAGACAATCTGAAGCTATAAAGTAGGCATTTAGCAATAATATCACAACAAATAATATTTCATTTCAATATCATTCGCAAATCAATCCAACAAATCTACATTCAATAACATTAATTTCAATACCATGGTATATGACATTTGCAAGCAACATTTCTCACCAAAAATGGATATTCTCAATTGGCATAACTTCGTCGTCCTTCCATTGTCACACATATGCCATGTTGGACCTACATGAACGCTATGTTAGTAAAAAATCGTATGGCGGTCTCCAACAATCCTCGGGAGTGCTATCAGTTGACTCATCATTCCCTACATAATGTTCCTCCTCTATGGGAAGCTTCCCCTTTCCTTTCGAGGGAGCTATCCTTTTTTGCTTGCTCCCTCATCGCAACTGCTTAGTGCTTTCTCTTTCCCGCGTGACAGTCGCCAACTATTTTGTCTTCCTATTCGGGAATGCTTGTAGCCCCAGTATTCTTTCGCAACGCAGTAGGGTCAACCGGTCTGTACAAGGTGTGATGGGAGGAGGTGTCACTCTCATTGTCGGCCTCATCAAGTAAGGGATCAGTATTGGACCTTCCTTTGTCCATCCACTGTCGGATTGGATTTTCAGTGTCACACAATGTAAGCTCCATAAGACGCTGGAACGGATCATCTTCAGCTGCGGACCTTTGACTTTCTTCGGCTTGAATTCTGAACTGTAGATTGTAGTTAACATACACCAATTTATAGAGCTTCTTGTAGGACAGGCGGTTGCGAATTTTAGTGTGGATAAAGGCGAATGTGCTCCAATTGCACCTGCATCCGCTAGAAGAAATGCAATGCAAAACGAGCCGCTGAGCAAACTTCTGGAGCGTGGGTGTGTTCGAACCGAACACACCCCACCAAGGTGCTGCAAGTTAACAAAGAAAACAGTAAGTACGAGGTTCAAATACGAGAGTGGCATTACATTTAAGATGACATAAGGAAAATACCAGGGGTTTTTTGGGATCATGTGCCATCCGCTCAGCTAGAGCACTCACAATGTTTCAACCCTCCTTTTGTACAGATCATCCTCGTGAAGAGCGTCCATGGCACTATCAGTATCATCAGCAAGTGCTTGAAAAGCATCCTAGAGATCTAGCAAAAAGGTATTTGTCGTGCACGTACACATAGTGTGTTAGGGGGTTCAAGGCGGCAACTGCACGAAGTCAAGGAAACATGTCAGTACAAGTATGTAATGTATGTGCAAGAACAAGATATTATGCGCAAGAGAAGAATGTATTACCGACATTCATATAAGTTTCTCACCCAGTCGGAGGCGGGACACCCTTGCATGCAAATAAAATATAGGATGAAAATATAAGCTATTAATCGGTGTACAACTAGACAAAATTTTAAAGCTCACTTACCCTATTTTTGAGTTTCCCTGACAGTGCTAACGAAGTAGGGATTGTATGCTTTCCTCCCTATGATACCAACTGTGTGAAAAAATTTGGCCCAAGCTGAGCCAATTGCCTGCTTCGCATTCCTCCCTTTGTGTCCACTTCCCAGTGTCAATCCTTGTTTGCACAGGGTCACAGACCGTACCAAGGTTGTAATCCCCTACAGTCGATCTTTCCCGTTGCGAGGAACTCTGAAACATCCTCGGTAACACATCGCCGCCCCTTCCTTTAGTCCCCTTAGAGGTGCCACTACCACCACCTTATTCATACCTATCACCTAACCGACTGATAAATTCTGTCTCTACCCTCGAGGCAGCCATGGTATGTTGGAGTTGCTCCTCCTCATCAACATCACCTATGTACTCTGCATATGAACTTCTCAACAGGGAATCTGCAGCTGCTGCTTCCTTTTAAGCCTCTCGTCCCTTATTCCCTTCTTATCCTTAATCCTGTCTAGGTTGCGCTGAAAGTACTCACGGACATCCTTATGAACTTGACTATAATGAATGACCTTCGAACCGCGCCCTGCCAAGTGGTACTTCAGTTGGGTTGAACCACCTCCTTTCTTCTCTTGGTGATAGTACTTGTATCGAAATCCTGTCCCCATCTTGTCGTCGTACTCCCACACAATGTCACCCTGGTCTGCCATCTGTTAATACATAACAACAAGAAGTCAGCATGCGTGTAGTTTACATTACAAAACAAAATCGGTGTACATCATGTCAGAAGCAATTTTTCGTCACAAGCGTCCTAGGTTTCCTACATCTAACAAAAAATAAACAAGCATCCGATGTCACAAGAAAAACCCATCTACCTAAACATCCTAGGTTTACTTCATGTAACAAAAAATTAATTATTGCCAAGCAACCAAACATACTTACCTAATATCACAACAAGCAACCTCCACATACTACATCACAATAAGCATTTTTTGCCAGCCAACTAAACATATTTAGCTAACATCACAACAGGAACAAAATACTTAACTAGTTCCAAACTTGTCAACCTCCACATAATCTAACCTCACAACCCAACATAATTGTGGATTACCGCTCGGCTTTAGCCGATTATCGATTGGTTTCACTGAAATATCGCTTGATTCAAGTCGAAAATCGACATAGTCGTAGGTATTCTCCATCTTCAGTGGTCGGCAAAGATTATCGAAGAATATTGAATGAAAATCACTAAATAACGACTGATTTCAGATCTGCATCGTAGGAAACCAAACCCTAGCAAAAATCGAGATCACAGAGTGAAAATCGATGCTTACCGAGCGATTATCGAGGACTGGTCGGAGACAAGGTGGTCGGCGAGCACCGGATCTGGTTGGAGGCGATGTGGATCAGCTCGGGGAGTGGAGTGGGGTATCGGAACGGCAGTTGGGGCTATCAAAATGAGGGTTTCATGACCTTTAATACATGCCTTAGTTCATGGGCCGGATGGGCTCGGGCAGGATGGGCTAAGGCCTCAGCCTATTACTGTGTATTTTCATTTTCATTTCCTTTCCAATTTTATATATATTCGGGTTTGGCTCAAACACTCCCCACAAATTCAATTTTTCAACTAATTTTCATCCTAGATTCTAAAACCCTATTTGTACTAAATTTAGGGAGCTTTTGGATAATTTTTTCCAAATTTCTCAATTTTTTTGAATTTGAATTCGACCAGTTTGCGGCCGGTATGAAATGCTGAGCAGGCTTGATACATCCGATTATCGACGATAATGCAAACCCTGTTCCTGCTTCTACGTGTTAAGATCCGTTTGGCATTATTTTTTTGTGCTACCTTTAAAGCAAAAGCAGGAATTTTCACATAGAAAAAAATTACTTAATGCCATTGAACTGAGCCATTAGATGCAATCAACTTGTACGGAGAAGATCGCAACAAAGCCTTTCCTAAACTTCATCACACTAATTAGCCCTCCAGGTGAGATTTAAACTGGTAATCTAACCCCATATAGGCAATTGGCCCAGATCGCACTGTTGGATATGTAAATGACAAGCCATCCATGAATGTGGCCCAACGTATGAGTCCACCTTCCACCCGACACTGAGATTAACCTACTACCGGAGATATCCAACGATGAGACTCCATAACCTACTAAGCTAGACCTACCCAATCCCAGACATGTGGTTGTACCATGTGGCTTAGTTCAATGGCGCACAAAGTTAAGTACTTAATTGACCAAGGTGAGATTTCCAATTCCTCAAACTAAAATAATCACAGTGCCCGTTACACCAACCAGCTCACTTAGTACCTCCACTAGCCCCAGTCTAAATCATTTCCAACACCTGTTGGTTAAAGTGCGACACATGCCATCACCATGTGACAACATATGACAAGACACATTTCACAAAGATGTTGCATTGTCACTTAGTCATTGTATGAATTTGTGTTTCAAAATGATATCGATAACCCGTTGCAAGGCTAAGCATTCTAACCACATCTAAACCAACCCACGTTGTTTCTACATTATTGACCAACTAATAAATAACCAAGCTAGGGTGGCAATGACTATGACATACAATCGACAAGGTAGGCATATAACAATTGGGTTGCATAGCTAATCCTAAAATAATGAAACATTTGATTAATTGAATTAGCATGCAATAATTTAAAAGACAATATAACTTGGTAAAAGTTTGGTGCAATATAGTCAAAGCATAACTTGCCTTAGAATAAGTCTTGGTCTTGAACTTGAGTTAGCTCTTCTCCCTCGTAGGCTCCTAAAGCTTCAATGTCTATAAGAAACAAGCGATCAAAAGTAAATAAATAACAAATAGATGAAAAAAGCTCCAAAAATTAAAATAAATATATTGGAAGGTAGGATTTTATTTTAGAAGAATTTAGGAAATTGAACGGACTCGTTGGAGTTCGTATGAAAGAGAACAAGCTCTCGAAAGTTGCTCGGGTCTGTTAATTGGAGAAATTAACATCAGAGAGATAAAACAGAGATTGAAAAGTGGGACTGAGGTAATATTCTGGGAATCTTTATTTTTATGAATTTTGAAAACAATCAGAGAGGTTGACATGTGGTCCCACGGTCTATAGACCTAGATTACGGACTAGGGTTTTGGGCCTATGGTGAACTTGGCTTATGGAACAGTTGACTGACATGTGGGACCTACGTATCATAGGCTTTACTCACGGCGGACCAATTTCGCACAAGTTTTGGATCTTGGGGTAGGGTGTGGTGGTGGCGGTGCTGACACAGCGCACGTGTGGTGCATGCGTGTGATGATGTGTTGGCCACGTCGACACAGTGCACAGAGACTGAGTGGCAATGGCGACAGGCAGTGCACGGCTCTAGCGAGCGGTGGCGACAACGACAGCAACGCAGTTGGCGACGTGAAGAGTCCAACTTGAAGAATGATGAGGCAGACTTGGTCATGCGAGTGGCATCGCCAGGGCCGACTGATGACAAGCGGTGGCGAAATGGTGGTGATGACCTCTAGTGACACTCCAGCAACGAGAAGATGACCATTCGGTAGAATAAGAGACAATGGACATGATGGTGGGGTCAATTTCGTCACAAGCTCATTGGTGGTGAATAGGATCTAACGTGGAAGGGAAGGTGGTGGGGAGTGAACCTGTTGAATCGAGAAAGGGAAAATGAAGATGGACCAGCACGAAAAAGAAAGAAATGGGTTGTGGGCCCAAGAGAGAGAGAAGTGGGCCGGAAAATATTTGGCCCACTCAACCTTCTAGGATCTTTAATAGATTTTTTATTTTACATACGAAAAAGGAAAAAATGCCAAATAAAATAGCAAATGCATTCGAACAATTCCTAGAAAAACCTGGAAAATACCTTAAAGCATAAGGAACCCAGGTAAAATAATTTTGCATTAGTTGATGTTGGATTTAATCACATTAAATTGTTTTTATTTAAAAAAGTCCCAATTAAGCTTTAATTAGCAAGGAAAATTCGTGAAAATTTTTGGAGGGCTAAACTACACAAAGGAATTTTAGAAGAGTGAAAATTGGGATGTTACACAACCTACAGGATATTGTGATTCTATAGGTGCTCTAGGTGCACAAGGAGGGTGGTGTGTCGAGTTGCCCACTGAGGCCTACAACGGTGCGACGGTGATATGGTCAACTAGGGTACCATTGTCTAGCCTACCAGGTTTGTGGCATGAAGGAACACGTGGGAATGGAAGAACTGACCGAGAAATAGAGAGAGGAATGAGATCAATGGTGGCAGCGGGGTTTGCGCGTGCTTTGAATCCGCGACGAGGAAGAAGATGCTTTTCGGTGGCTCTGGTGCATGGCAAGGTGGAAGAAAGTGCACATCCATAAGTAGAGATTGAGGCGAGCAAGATGGACATGATCGTCAAGTTTGAAGCTCACTGAGATGAAGGAGACAGGGCGATGGTGGCGGCGGCACACTCTGGTTGTGTTCTGTGGATGGCGGTGACGACGGTGTTATGCACTACTTTAAGGGAAACAAGAATGAGAAAGGTGAGCATTGTGAAGAGGGGAATGAGGCAAATGTGATCGACCACAATGGTGGAAACTCACCCGAACAAGGGAATCAGCGAGCGAAGCCAGCGGCCGGACTTGGAGAAGATGGCTCAATTCACTTCCACCCAAAGCGAAGAAGAGGGGAAAACTTGGGGGAAGGTAGGGAAGATGCGGCCGCACAAAGTGACACGGTCGGCTCATCTTTAAATAGAGAAATGAGGGAGTTCGGCATGGCGCGGGCACCCAAACGAGGTAGTATGCAATGGGCTCTGGCATGCTGCTGTGATGATATCGCGGTGGCTCAAGGCCTGAGGGCAGCATCTTCATGCATTCAAGGGCGTGTCCTTCACATGCCTGGTCATGTGGAGAAAGAGAGAGAGGATAGAGAAGAGGCATGGGAAAGAAATGTTGTACTTCTTCCTTCATACTAACAGGTGGGGCTAGGGGCCACATGTTAGCGAGCTCTAGAGGGGGAGAAGGATAGTGTGCTGGAACTGCTGTTGTGCTGTCTGCGCATTGGCCACGGCTGGCTCATGGGTTGAACAAGGGGGAAGGGAAAGGACAGGAGGAGCGAGGGTGTGTTGAGGGCCGGTTGGACTATGGGAGAGAGAAGAAAGAGAGAAGGGGGAGGAGAGAGAGTGAGGGTGCACAGGAGAGACGAGAGGGGAGGAGGTCGTCAGTGGGAATATTTATTCCAAGAGGGAGAGGGAGAAGAAAAGACTTGGAAATTTTTATTTATAAATTGAATTTTGATTTGAATTTATAATTTGGAATAAGAGGAGGGTTTTGCACACAAGGGTTTTGAATTGATTTGAAAAGCACACAAATAATTTTGAATTTTGCAAATTCGATTTTTGAGCGAAGGATATTTGTTTGGAAAAAGTCCAATTTTCAACCTTCAGTTATGGCCTAAGTCTATATTTCAACATTCAACTCCAAAACCGTTTGTTTTACATCCTCAATTATTAAAACCATGCAAATTAGGGTGGTATATTTGGTACATACGATTCAATAAATACATTTTTAAGGAGGGATTCAAGATATACCACTCCATTCGTTGGCACTTTTGGAAATATTATTCGTTGTCCAATGTCATGTGGGTCTAAGGGCCACATGTCGTTGAGACAACGAGTGGTATTTCCAGAAGTGACAACGAATGGAGTGGTATATCCTGAATTTTTTCTTTTTTAAAATAGGGTAATTGGAATGTGACACCAAATATACTAAATAGAACTTCGGTTTGGTATTAGTAAATACAATAATATTTCGGTATCAGTGAATACCATATTTACCAAACTAACGTTATTTGTTCTTTTTTTACTTATCATTTTGGACATCGATATAGTATCTAATACACACTTTTGACTATTACTTTATCTAATTATATGTTAGTAAACATTATTACACACACTTGACCATTATTTTGACAAATCTAGTGATATTATTCCCATGTGAAAACGTGCTTTATACACATTTGATCATTATTTTATCTAATTATACATGTATTTTTTAATTTTGGTATTCGGTTTACTCACAGTTTTTACCGAAAAACATATCCCAAAAATCAGATTTTAGACATACCCAAAATATCAAAAACTGGTCAAACCGAGTTGACTGGTTCAGTTCGGTATTTCTAGCACGATTTTTTCGGTTTAGTAAAACCATACAGAGTGCAGTGCAAATCACCCTCTGGTACAAAACCACCCTCATTTGTGCTGATGTGGTGTCTGTGTGGAGTTGACGTGGTAAAAATAAAAAGTAGAAAACAATGGACCCACATGTCGTACTCAAATGCCCTATTCTTCCTCCTCTCTCTCTCTCCAATGGCAATAGCAGTAGTAGCAGCATCCATGGGGCCTCACCGCCGACCGCCCAAAGCACCCAAATCAGCAGCACCGACAGCAAGGAAATGAAGGAAAGACATCTTCCATGGATCAAAAGCTCACACTCAGCATCAAGGAACAAGTCCATTTTGCTGAACAGGCCTCTCGAATCTCGATAGTGCCCATTCTGAACCACGCACGCGCTGCACCATCTCCAGTCGCCGAGGTCAATAGCTCCGCCAATTTCGTTGCCGCGCCTTCACGCTCCGCCTCACCGCATGCAACACCGAGAGCTCTACGTCACCGTGTTCGTCGGCGGCGGCCACACCTCGCCTTCAGCCTCACGCAGTCGTCGCTGCTGCCTCTCAGTCTCAGCGGTCACTACCTTGTTGGGAATTGGATACTCAAAAGAAGCAAGAACAGAGAAGATAAGCTGAGAAACAGAGTACTAACTTTTAATACTACTGATTCTCATTCGTCTCATTGAGGTTACAATAACACATGCATTACATCTGAATTTATAGGCCTAATGAACCGACCTATACACTAATCGACTCAAACAAGATAAGTACTACTAATTTCTTCTACATGCAAGCTACTTGACAACAACGAGCTCTGATACCAGTTGTTGGCATCAACTGGTTCTTATGAACTTTAGCCACTTCCCAGTCCCAGGAAGCTTTCTCATCAAAGATGACATCTCTGCTGATTATGATCTTTTTCTTTTCCAAGTGATAAAGCTGATATCCTTTAGTGCCATCAGCATAACCGACAAATATGCAACGGACACTTTTATCATCAAATTTAACTCTTCTTTGAGCTGGTACTTGGGCATAACAAATACACCCAAACACTTTCATATGGTTTATTACTATCTTCTGACCATACCATGCTTCAAAAGGTGTACAGTTCAGAACTACCTTTGTCGGACTTCTATTTAGAATATAAACTGATGTATTCACAGCTTCTGCCTAAAACGATTTAGGCATACCTTTTTCTTTCAATATTGAATTTGCCATATCATCAATAGTCCCATTTTTTCTTTCGGCAACACCATTTTGTTGAGGACTATAGGCTGTCATTAATTGCCTTCAAATACCAAGATCAACACAATATTTCTCAAATTCTTTTGAAATATATTCACCACCTTGATCACTGCGTAACATCTTAATTTTTCGATCACATTGATTATCCACCATAGCCTTGAATTTCTTAAATGCCTCAAGTGCTTCTGATTTTTCTTTTAGAAAATATACCCATGTCATTCTTGTATAATCATCAATAAAAGTGATAAAATACCGATTTTTGCCTTTGACAATGTAGGTATTTTTCCAACAATATCACTATGCACTAACTCCAAAGGTGCATGTGCTCTCCAAGCTCCTTCATGAGAAAAAGATGCTCAAATTTGTTCGCCAAAAATACAACCTTCACATGAATCAAATTTCATATTGATAAATGATAAATCTTGTACCATACCTTTAGTTCTCAACAATTTCAAGGCTTTGTAGTTGAGATGGTCAAATCTTTTATGCTAAAGTTCGGAGATATCACTAACCTCACTTTGTAAAGCCAACTGAGTAGGATAACTAATCTTCAGTGGAAAATTCCTATTTTTCTCCATATCTGCCTTAGCAATAAGACGATTCCCTTTCTTGCAATCCAATATCTTGCAAGAGAAATCTTCAAAATGAACTGCGTACCCATGTTCTAGCAGTTGCCCAATACTTAGCAAATTCTGCTTCAAATCAGGTACCAATAAAACATCTCGAATAAATTTTTGATCATCATTTGTGTGAACAACAACACTTCCCTTGCCTTCAGCTTGGGCTATAGAACCATTTCCCATGCTAATCTTCGCCTGATATGATGAGTCAACATCTTGAAATATATCCCGATTGGCTGACATATGGTTTGTGCAACCACTGTCCACAATCCAAGTATCATCTTTTTCATCTTGGGCAATTTGGCAAGAATAAACTGCTTCTTATGAATTATCCTCTTCTTCTGAGAAATTCGCCCGGTTGTTATCACGGGATTTACAATATCTAGCGATGTGACCTTGCTTCTTGCATTTATTGCAAGTCATCCTCTTCCAGCACCTATTGTAGGATCAAGGATAACCAAATAGAGGGGGTGAACAGGACGTTTCTAAATTTTTCGATTCTAAAAACAATTATTAGAAACATTATGCAAGAATTGCAATTTCCTACAATTTTACAACTAAGCTCTTTAATGATTATCAAGCACTCTAACAATTCAAGTATGAACAAGAAGTGAATCTAAGCACAAATAATATACTTAACAAGCTAGAAGAATGAATTGAGCACAAGAATTGTAAATGCAAATCACAAGAGAGCAAGAAACAATAATTTTATCCCGTGGTCTCGGAGACTTGCCGGTCTCCCCTAATCCACGTTGAGGTGACTTAAACAACTTCAAGCCAGCTCCAACCTCTTGAGCCTTCCTCGATCACTAGGGTAGTTCTTCCTCGCTCCGGGTAGACGAACTCCGGCCTTCACAACTGAAAGTTCAAGCTCCATTAATTTGGTTTTGGTGTTAATGACAAATCTAATATTGAGACTAACTCTTTTGATAATCATAATATTGATTAGTCTCAATTGTTAATTAATGACAAATCTTTTTATGAGACTAACTCTTTTGTTGAGTTCAACTCTTATTAGTCTATTTTGGATGAAAAAGGTAAAAATATCAAAGGTATGCATTCAAGTTCATATTATCATATCTTGTTGCATTCCTTGGATATAATTTTCATGATCATATTGATAAATCTAAATATGAGACTAACTCTTTTATTGAGTATATCTTTGATTAGTCTCATCTCATTGAAAAATGGAAAACCCAAGGTATGCACTCATATTCATGTTATGATATCCTATTGCATACTTAGGACTCAAGTTAAAGGATGAACTCTTACATTGCTTATACATTAAAAGATGTGCATTATGTTTTCAACTTCATCCATATTACATGAATGAACATATCTAGGGGGAGTTCACAATTTAACTTGATGTTTCGATAGTATTGATCCATGTTCTCTTGCCAAACAACAGATAGGATCAAGACTTTGAAACGATCCTTTTGAGTATATGTAACTAGTGTAGTTGTAGTATACTCATGTTAATATAGGAAAAACTCAAATGCTATCTAAGATTGATTATGTGCATATTGATTCTAAGTTCAATTATTTATATGCACATATTTAATGGAGTTTATTCTATTGTTGATGGTATTAAGAGTATTGATCCCTTTCCATCACTCCAACATAATTTGGCTCATTACTTAGTAACCATCAAAATGAGTATATAAAACTTGTGTAGTTAATATATACTCATGTCAATTTAAATAAAATTTAACTTGAGTTCAGTTGTCTTTCAATCAATCAAAGAACACTTCATCATGTGTTGATGGTGTTTCTTCATTGATTAAGGACAAACGGAAAGTTCTTGAGTATAATGAAGCATTAGTTGCATCAAAGTACTCAAGACACTTTTAAATCATTCAAATTGATTAGGGTTGTGCTCAATCGATTGTGGGGGCATCCATTATGTATTAATGGAGTGCAATTGATGATTGAGGCAACCGTGTTTGTTGGACTAACAATCTTTCATAAGTTGTGAAGTAGGTTAAGTCCAAGAAAATAAAGAATCGGGAAGAAGAATAAGTCATCATGTGTTAATGAGCTTCAATGATGAATTCCGAAGTGAAGTGAAACTAGAGAAGGTTCATCAGATGTTGGTGAACAAGAAGAAAGGATCCGGTTTGGAGAGAAGATGATGAAAATCATAAAAGCTTCAAATGGATGTGCTAGAGGCAAAGGTATAACTATCTAGGGTTAAGGATGTGTTCCTAGTCTTTTACCGATCTCGGTGTTTGGATGGGAGACCGGGTTGCTAGTATAGGTTGCCGTACTATTAACAAGGGTCGAGTCTTATAGCTTGAGCTTCATCGTGTGTTGATGAACTCAATCCGGTTCACTCTAGCCCACTCTCTTGGTTGGTTCTTGCATGAGCTAAGTATTTGCATGTGTTGCAAATAAGGGAGCTCATGCTTGCTTCTTATTGAATCTTGATTTGGTTTTTGCATAGAGCTATGGATTTGCATATGTTGCAAAAGGGAGATAGCTTATACAAGTTGGTTTAAGTGGTTATTTGTATGGAGCTAGATATTTGCATATGTTGCAAATAGAGAACTCATGTATCGGAGTCTTAGCTTGTGACTTGATCATGTGTTGATCATCACAAAGGCTAAGATATGTTTATGCTTTGCATTTGCAAAATGAGTTTTTGCAAAATATGATTTAATTGAATCTTATCTTGGAGCATGTGAATAGGGTTTGTAAATATGTTTGCAAATTAGTTTGATCATGTGTTGATCATCACATGGCTCAAAGCTATGATCTTGATTGCTCTTGTTTGCAAGATTTATATTTGCAAATATGTTTTGCAAAATATTTGTGTTCATGCATTTGATATTGGAGCATGTGATTAGAATTTGCAAATGTGTTTTGCAAAATTATTTTGATCATGAATTAATCATCACATGGCTCAATATTTGATCTTATTGACTCTCTCTAGATTGTAGTCACGCTCTTGATCAAGTCTATGTGAAAGTTTTTGATAAATTAGATTTTAGACTTGAATGACTGCATTAGAGTCTTTATTTTTATGATATGTAAAAATATCTATGGTTTCTTAAATCTTGAAAATAGATGGAGATTGTAGCCCTCGTGAAAAGCTTCGCATAGAGTCCAAGATCACCAAAATCGAAGTTCGGAGTAAGAAGTTATGGCCGTTTTAGTCGCTATAGCAGACTAGGCCGGTCATACCGCCCCTAGTCCAATATGACCGGACCCCAGGCGGTGTGAAAATTCCATAGAAGGGTTTTCTTTGTTTTTTTAAGGTCGGTGCTACGGGGTGTGAGCGGTAGCACCGGTGAGCGGAATGACCGCCCTATGTCCGGTATGACTGGATTTTCTGAGTAACGGCTAGTTTTTTCTAGCCATTAGACCAGAGGCCGGTCATATCGGCCCTAGGGTGGTATGACCAGGTTTCCTGGGCAGTTTTGCTCAATTTGCCCCTCAACGGCTAGTTTTTCTTGTGGAGGCTATATAAGGAGCCTTGGGGGCTGGCATTTGTTTGTTGTTGGCCTTGTTGAGCATTTGTGTGGTCTTGTCTATGTGTTGCATTCCCAAATTTGGTTTTTGAGCTAAGATTGAGCTCTAATTGCATGTGTTGCAATTAGAAGAGGATTGAGAGCCTCGTGTGCATGTGTTGCACTTGAGGGGAGCCTTGTGCATGTGTTTCACTCGGTGATCACCATTGTACATGTGTTATACTTGATGGAGCTCAAGATAGAGGGCTTGACTTGTTACTCTTGGTGTTTACCGATACCTAGACACCGTGTGGAGGCTTCATGCGCGGTGACCTTTTCAAGGAGATTGTAAGAAGGCCCGACAAAGTTATGAAGGTCGGAGCTCACCTACCCAGAGGGGGAAAGAACTACCACTAGTGGATTCGAGACGGGTGCTCAATTCGTGGAGCCGGTCCAAAGTATTTTGGGTTTGCCTTAATGTGGATTAGGGGAGACCAGCAAGTCTCCGAACACCACGGTAAAACATCGGTGTGTCTCTTTGTGTTTGCTTGCAATCTCAATTTACATTTCTAGAATTAAATTGCTTAATTGTCTTTAGGATTGCATATTCTTGAGTAGAGACATAATTAACTAGTGCACTTAGTAAGCCTAGTTGACTTAGGCTTTAATTGTCAAAACCGTAGTTTATCGCTTCCGCATCTTTTATCATTTAGGTTTTGACATAAGGGTATTTAGGCGAGATTTTAATTAATCGTAGAAGAAAATTTTAAAGTCGCCTATTCACCCTCCTCTAGTCGGCATCCTCGATCTTACAACAACTTGATGGGGCTTCTCACAACCTCCGTTGAGAAGCTCACCGTGCACAAACACCTCCAAGCCGTCTAGGAGTCAGTAACCTCCAAGAGTAATAAGCCTTGACACTTGCTCGAGGTCGAAATGAGTGTCTAGAGGCTCAACACTAAATGCACCACTCAATTTTGCTCCTAACTCTCTCAAAATGTGAATTGAATGCACACAAGAGTATTGGAGACTAGCTAGAGCTCAAATATTATCAATAAGGACCAAGAAGAGCTCTAAAATACAGGTTGGGGTATTTATAACCCCCACCAACCCCTCATAGCCGTTGGCCAAAAGTTGACCAAAATCCTCCTGAGAGGCCGGTCATATCGCCCTAGAGCCGATATGACCGCCCCTCAGTGGCCAACGATCGATACAGTGCATTTAATGCCTGTCAGTGATCGTTGGTCACATGGCCGGTATGACCGCAGGGCCCCGATCATACCGCTCGCCTCAGGCACGAATGCATCGCCTCTATAAAAAACACACTGAATGACCTCCGGTCATACAGCCGACGGTATGATTGGAGGGTCCCCGGTCATACCACACAACAAACTGCCCGAAAAGCTCCTCTCTGTTATTTCCACACCGGGTGAAGCCCGATCACACCGATGGCCGGTATGACCGAAGGGGGCACGGTCATACCGGCCCACTACACCCAAAACATGTTTTTTTTCACAAAGATTTTCCTTTTTACGCAAAGCCACATAAATGTCTAAATGCAAAAGTATTGAGCCTCTAAACATTTTGTGACATCGAACAAGCGGCAATAACCCCTCTTAATAGTATGGCGCCTAATCTAGCAATCCGATCTTTTTCTCCAAACTCTGAGATCGGCAAAAGCTATGAAAATTCCTTAACTTTTATACCTTAGCTATCTTGTCTTCGACGTTTGCTTTTCTTTTGCACCAATTTCATGCTTCCATATTCGTCGAAATTTGGACCAACCTATTCTCAAAATACTCAAATTGAAAATGTTAGTCATTTAGCCGCAATTGTCATTAATTACCAAAACCAAATCGAATTAGGGGCCTAGATGCTTTCACCTATCTGTAGTGTGACTGGAGTTTTTGCAAATATCACACCAAAACTTTGAACTAGCCGTACCTTTTTCTTTTCTATCTTGGACCGGTTTCTTTTGTATATATTTCCTTGGATCACTTCTTCTTTGATAATTCCCACTATTTCTAAAATTGTGGGATTTGAAACTCAACTTCGATTGAAAGGCGCTTTCCACCGAGCTCCCTTCACGCTGTAGCTTCCTCTCTTCATGAGATTCCAATGAACTCATTAATTGTTGCATACTGAGGGTCGCCAAATCTTTTAACTCCTCAATAGCATCAACGATATATTCAAACTTTTCAGGTAAACTCATCAAAATTTTCTCAACTACCTTTTAATCAGATATATCTTTACCGTAGGTGCACATTTGATTTACTACCTCGATGACCTTCGAGAAGTAATCTTTGATCTTTTGAGACTCCTTCATTTGCAAATTTTGAAACTACCTTCGCAAAGTTTGTAGCTTCACGGCTAAAACTTTTGTGAAACCTTGAAACTCCTCCTTTAGCCTGTCCCATGCTTCCTTTGACTTCTTGGCGCCGATAATCCGCGGAAACAAACTTTCCGCAATTCCTTGTTGAATCAGAAACAAGGCCTTCACATCCATCATCTGGTTCTCTGCCAAAGATTTCTTCTACTCTGGCGTAAGAATATCTTCAACGGCATACCCTTTGTAGCCATTCTCCACTCCCATAATCCTTGCGATAGTAGCAGCCTCTGCATCTTGATGTTCCACATATCATAATTCTCTCCTAAGAATACGGGAATCATCGACTGCGCCATTCCGATGCCTGAACTCGAAGCCATAACCTCGGCTTCGAAAAGCAACACGAACACGCCGCGCTACTCCACTACGCCCGACTCGAACCTGGAGCTATGATATCAGTTGTTGGGAATTGGATACTCAAAAGAAGCAAGAACATAGAAGATAGCTGAGCACTAACTTTTAATACTACTGTTTCTCATTCGTCTCACCAAGGTTACAATAACACATGCATTACATCTAAATTTATAGGCCTAATGAACCGACCTATACACTAACCGACTCAAACAAGATAAGTACTACTAATTTCTTCTACATGCAAGCTAATGGACAAACAAGCTCCAGCTCATCTTCGTAGTCAACTTGACTTCACCATTTACCAGCTTCTTTACAGCATGACAAAGAGACTTCTAGTAAAAACACAGCTTGGTAATAGCTAAACATGCATGCCGACTTAATACTTACCAGTACATCCATCTACACATCCAATTCAAAGTCGGTAATCTTTTGGCATAATTATCCAGAGGAAAATAAATTAATTCCAACATACCTCACACTCTAAAGAGGGACACGGGCGGCGGCCGCGCCGTCGAGGGAGGCTTGGTCATCTAGGAGCGCCTGCTTGAGTCGCTGCTCTCCATGAACCATGTCGAAGGTGCGCACACATACAACCCGAGCAGAGCAATAAAAGGGCGAGGGGATGTCCAGTGGCAGCTAGGGCGGAGAAACATCAGGGGGAGATGTTTTTATTTTATGATATATGATTCTAAAGATATCTTTTAAAATACTATAATGATACCTCTACATTTAGTTTCACAACGGCCGATGAAGCATTTACTGAAATGTCTTTACATTCAATATAAGATATTTTATAAATGCACTACTATATTGTGTCTCTAACACCCTTTAGAGAAAGAAAAATATATGTCTTCATTCTATATAAGATATTTTGTAAAAGCGTTATATTCCCTGTGGATAATAATGTAGCCTAACTAATTAACCATCTCATTCTCACATCACAACTTGTTTATACTCATATTGTATTTCTTATGAGTAGTATACAACATGTCTTAAATATCTAAAATAATATCCGTACAGAATAAAAAATATCTCAAATAACATCTCTACAACATAAGATCAATTTAAGAAGTACCTTAACGAAATGTCTCTATGATTTTTTCTTTGATAATTTAAAAATGCCTCAAAAACGTCTCTATAGTGCATGTTCCATGCTCTTTACCCAAAATATCTCAAAATATTGTCTCTACATTAGGCACCTTCTAAAATACCGCAAAAAGTATCTTTATAACATGTTATGGCAATTTATAGCGGTAAATAAAATATATATCTATAGGAAGGTACCTCTACATGAGATTTTTGTTGAAGTGAGGTTGCCCAACCAGATCTGGAGCCTATTCAGCAAAAAGACAAAGGCATTAATTCATGAAGGTAAGAGAGGGAGAGAAGATGAGGAAGAAGAAGAGGAGCGGAGAGAGAGAAGTATGGCTGACATGTGGACCCCACCAAAGTCAGTTAGCCATGTCAACACAGCCATTCCATTGGATGCCACACCAGCGAAAACCACTGGCATCTCATAGGAAAACCAGGGTGGATTCGTTTCTAGGGGTGTAGTCGACGGTTTCAATTGTTGGAGGGTGTGAAATGCACCGTTTAAAGTTGAGGATTGATTTGTAGACTCGAACGATAGTTGAGGGTTGTAAATTTGACTTTTCCCTATTTATTTTAAAGATTAAAATCAAGGCAAAGATTTTGGGAAGTTTTTGAGGTACAACCAAAGTTTTTGAAATTCATGAAAATTATACACTTTTATTTTGAAGTCAAATTTGGGCTGTTACAACTATCCAATTACTTCGTGCAATCTCAGTCAACCAAAAGAATAACCTTGCAATCATCGCTCCATGACCTGATCGAATTTGATCATTATGCGCAACGCAATATTCATTAAAAATAATAGTTTAGATATTTAAAATTTGCAAACGATCTCATCATGCTACTTAATTTGTTAATTATGTTGTAGCCTTGCAGTACGAAAACTCCATGGCCTTGTGGTATGTTACTTAAGTAATCATTCTATTTTTCTCGTCGTAATTAACCAGTAACGTAAAAGGTAGCTCAAGGCAGAGGGCTTAATGGATCTTGCGCTTTAACAAAAATCGTGTCAACAAACAATGAATTTGCCTAGATTATTATTAAGAAATCTTCCACCAAAAATAGCAAATTTAAAGAGTTTGAAATCACCAATCATACATAATATGCAATTCTTGGGAACGAAAGAGAGATCCGATTTGAGAGCCAGGAGTCAGGACCACAAATCAGGAGCTGGCGTGGAAGGAATGCTTGTCGTCGCCGGCCATGATGACGACGACGACCTTGCATGCGCTCCCTGTCGAGCGGTGCGAGCACCCGCACTGACGCCTCCTCCCCGGCGCGACGACCCAGGGCCAGGCTTGCGGCTGCCGCAGACGAGCATGAGCAGGGCCACCACGACAAATGAACTCGTGGAGCTCGATATCATCTCGGGGCTGCAATGGCGCTAGCCAAATTTGTCCAAGAATGCCATAGGATTCGCTTTTTCATCAAAATGTAATCTTCGAGAAGTAGACAGCAGCTAAGCATCTCGACCGGCTCAAGTAAAAGATCTGTATATTCTCCTCGGATCAACGGAACAAGCATCAAACACGTACGGTAGAAGAATCAAATTTTCGTATTGTAGTAGTATTAGCACTTGCCAGTTGTGCTTTGCAGAAAAGCAGGAAATTGTTGAGAACAAAATAGATGCAAGTAACTGAGTAACCGGTAGACAATAATGAACTTGGCCGGGGCGATGACGGCCGTGGACGTCGCCATCGAAGGTAGCGGGCGTGGCGGTGGGATCGAAGACGAAAGGCGGCACGCGGCAGGGTGCGTCTTGAAATCTGCGTCGAAGATGGCCGGGGCAGCTTGTTCTCACTAGCCGGGGCCGGGGCTACGATTGGGCGGACGTAGTGCTTACAATACTGGGTGGCATCCGCCCTTTCCCTTAAACTCAAAAAAATTGTTTTCAAATTTTAACCTAAGTTTTTGAATAAAAAGTAATTTAAACCATTTTTAAATGTTTTTAATCAAAATTTATTGAATTGAATGTTTTTGATTTGAAACTTTTCGAACCAAAACTTTTTTAGTTGAAAACTTTCGTACCGAAACTTTTTAAATTGAAACTTTCGAATTGAATTTTTTTAAACTGAAGGTTTTCGAACCAAAAGTTTTTCAAATTTCCCCTTTTTGGAATTTCCTCACTTGAAATCTTTCTTGTTTTAAATTTCATGAGTTGAAATTTTTCTAGTTGAAAGTTCTCGATTTAAATTTTCTTGAGTTGAAATTTTCCCTGTGAAAGTTCCTCAAGTTGAATTTTTCTGAGTTGAAAGTTTCCGAATTGAAAATTTGTAAGTTGAAATTTTCCTTATTCGAAATTTTTCGAGTGTTTAGAAAAATTTTAATTGAAAATTTTATGATTTGAAATTTTCGAGTTGAAACTTTCCAGGTTGATTTTTTGGGTGAAACTTCCTATGTAAAATCTTCAAAATTAAAATTTTATAATTTGAAATTTTTGTTTTAGAGAGGAAGCAACGAAGATGGAGGAAGTGACTAGAGAAGAGGGAAGAGAAAAAGGTGGGCATGGATAGAGAAGATGACATATATCGTCATAGTATGGTATCCTTAAATATTTTAGTTCGAATATAACCTTAAACTAGTAGTACCATTCAAAGGACAGAGGTAGGGTAGGCGAGGAGGAACGGCCCGATGGCTTCAGACATGTTGAAAGAGTTCCTGTGCAATTGTAGTTGTAACGTGGACTACATTGAATCTCTTTTCCAAACAAGCGTACCAGACGAGCATAATTTGGTGGCCGCGCAAGCTGAGGAATAAACAGTAACTACTGAGTTAGTGGTCTTGGGTAACTATAGTATCTATATGATATGTACCACGACTATCAAATTATCCAAAAATCTCGGTGACCATGAATGCAAAAGAGCAATAGAATACCAAGAGTCCAAAAGAAATAATTTTCTTTTCAGACTTATTCATTCAATTCAAATAAGACATAACTTGTTCAAGCCAATAAATAGAGCTGGGTTTATAGTTAATGTAACCAGTATAAACTAAAATATGGTTTTTCCTGCAAAATACAATGGACCGGTGCATAATTTCAAAAAATGAGTGGAGGCACATACTACTATACATGGGTACGCCATCCAACTGAAAAATCGAGTAGGGACATAACTTTTAGAAATTGAACAAACTACAATGTTTTTCTACAAAATATAATAGGCTAATTTGTAATTTCAAAATTGAGTAATTAAGGCCCATCCATGGTAATTTCTTAGGTACAAATTTGTAGGAAATATTTGCAACACGATACATGTATAGCAATTAATCATCCTCCTGGCATAGCCAAGGCCAGGAAGAATCCTCGCCCTCGTGACTGATTAATGTCTCTCTGGTCCATCACATATGTTCCTCTCCTAAATATATAGCAAATTTGGTTAGTGGTCTTGTTGTAAATAAGAAGATAAGACCACTAATTTGGACCGGTCTTAGTTACAAATTTGTTAAAAATAGGAAGAAAAAACCACTAAACAATAATGTAATTCACACGCAATTCCATGAAATTATACTCCAAAAGGAATCCGTTTTTACGGTTAACTTAAATATTAAGGACTCGTGTTACAAAGGGGGATTAATTACTACATGATTGGTAAGCATATTAAGATAAGTTTAATTCACAATTAATGTTGCTATAGCTAAGTTTAAGTGTGGGCTACACTTTTTGTAGCAACAAAATGATAAGTGCGGCATAATTAGTAAGAAGATGAGTCCATATCACGCGGGCAAAGAATGCATAAGCCACAACAATAGTGATAATACACCAAACACTGGTCTAAAATGTGTGGCACACCTAAGGTTAGGTGTCAACCAAACAGCTCTTAAATTGTAATAGGTACCACCTTGAAAGATCAAATATGGACAAGAGAGTATTGAGTTGAAAAAGAAAACTATGGAACAGAAGTACAGCATGAACTCAAAGAAACCGCTCAGCACCACTTTGAATTATCACCCACTTTAGCCTTTGACTGACCATTACAGGTTACAACCAGCTCAAATCTATACAGCCTGATAGGAATCCAAGCAGATGTAGAAGAGTACACCGATAATACGACATGAACGGAGGATTGGAAACGCAACTTAAATTCACAGAGCATCTCAAATGAGAATCAATCAACTCAAGTTGTGACTCACCCAACAACCTCAACTCTGAACAGAACTTGACACGGTAAAACAACAGCTTCTCTCTCCAGAACATTTGCGTATATGTTGTACATCATATAGAAACATTTTTTTTGGGTAAAACAGACAAGCAATCGAATCACAACTATTTCCCTAGCAGCAGAGGGACCGACTCTCTTTAGTATCTAGCTTACAATTACAACAGCACCTCATAACACATGGAACTCGCACCAGGGTTCTTCAATCTTTCTGTCCAGTCGTCTCTCTGCAGAATTTTGGCGTACATACAAATTATTGTCGATGGAGTAGACCTGACCTCATAGTATGCTACAAGAGCAGCGAGTGGTCTTAGGCAACTTGTTGGTCTTCTTGTCTGCAACAAACAAGTAACAGGGAAAGCAGAATCCGAATCAGATTAACAATTGATAATATACCTAGCAAATGTTGATTGACAATTGAGTTCTCTCAAATCTACATAACGCGTACTGTACTGTTCCTATTTTCAAAATTACTACCACTTCACTTTGTTCAACGATTGAAATGCTAAAATAGAATTTGTTCATTTAGTTCCTGTAAATGAGCATGCTCAGCGAACAGTTCGTCACCAAAATTCAACCACCATAGGTATACAAATCACAGCATGGAAAAGTTCTGGTCTCCAGCTGGTAAAAGGCAACGAAACAATAAAGTTGGCGCAGAAAAGGAACATGATAGATTATGGTAACCAGCTGGTATCTTAGCCAAGACCATGCTTTTGAATCCTGACAGCTATAGAGTTGGAGAAATCAGCAAGTTAGTCCAAGTTATGGCCAATTCAGGCTAGCTTTTAATGATCAGTGCCTTATTCTTTTACATATAAATATCACATTTCATAGTATTTTATCGAAGAATGTGAAGAATCTGAAATATTCCCGATTTTCATGAGACATGAGGTTTGCAGTGGCTTTTGGCAAATTCCTGTTGCACTGGTTACAAGAGGAAATTAGCCACAAACCAAAACCTGTGACCTGGCGGAAAGAACCAAATGAACAGCTTCTTAACCAACGGTAGGCAAGCCCTACATTCTGACTACAAATTAGAGGACACCAAAAGGCTTAGTTTGCTGATTCCCTAAGAACTGAAAACTTGAACACTTGAGAATTTCATGTCAACACTTCATACTTTCAGACACAAACTTTCTCTTCAGGAAATCTATTGAATACAACTTTTGCATATACAGATTCAACAAAATATGATGGATCATTGGTAAAAGCATGAACCATAGAAAACAAATCCAAAGCAAACTAGAGAAACAGTAGGCACTCTGATTGGCACAATTGCAACTTAAAAACACAATTTGCTAGTTCAAACAATGTCAACAAGTCTATGAGAGGCGCAAGGGAAGACTCAGCAATTCATAAGCAATGATTTGCACAAAATGTTATGTAGTTACAGATCACCTGATTTTGATTTGGCTGAAGACGGCTGAACGACGACGTGCATTGTGATAGCAGTACTGGGAAGATCACCAAAAGGAGCTCTGCACTGTGCTACGTTTTTGTCATTTTCTAGAATTTTGCCTCCACTGATCAGTTTCACATCATTAGCAGTCTTTGGAACAATTGTTTTATCTACAACCAGAATCATTACAGACATTAGAAACATTGCACAAAAATCAGCAGAAAATAGAACTATACTTGAACAAACTCAGAAGTACATGAACTTATTGGAAAACTACAGATACATTCCAAAGTAGGGGAACTAAAAGAATTAACAGAGCCAGCCAAATATCATAAAAGCACTTACTTTTACTGAAACTCTATCGATGAAAGAAGAACACATTGTGACACCTCATATGCCCAGTGTGCAGGTAGGGCAATAAACATGTCTTACTCAAAATCAACTAAACAACAAAGATGTGACTGGCACTAGCCCCTAGCAAAGTTGCCTATGTTCGGTCAGCTAGCAACCAGGGTAAAATTTAAAGGTATTACTATGCAGAAACTAAGTTTATCTCAACTATGCAGTTCGACAATATCCAATACTAGCAAATTTTCTGTCCACTTTGACAATATTGCCTTTTGAGATAAATGGATGTCTAACTCTCAATGATCAACTAGTTCATTGATCCGTCAGGGACTGCAAGCATGCAGGCTCAACAGACCTGGATGACAGACAAAATAAAGATAAAAGACCAATAAGTCAACAACTATATGGAACAAAGCAAAAACACATGACATTTTTTGCACAGCACAAATGCATGCACTGGTTTTTCACTCCCTACCAAAAAAAGTAGAGGGTACAGTGTAGTTGGACCCTGATTTGCATCGACCCTCTGTGTATTCTGTTACGGCTTTGCAAGGCTTTGATAATGTATTCTACCGCCGAAAGAAAACGAACCGTAATATGGAAGCAACAGCTAGGGTCCAGTCCGGAACTATTCAATCGTAGGATCCTGGCGTCTTGGCATAAGGCGTATTAGGCAGGGTAGTTATTAGTTAGCCAAGAAAATCAATTGTTACCTTATCTTGAGATAGTTTCTATTGTTAGGATTTTTGCATCTATAAGTATTGAGAAAATCAATGAAAACGGCATGAGCCTTTTTGCCGGCAATCTCGCCTTGGCGGTGCCTTCCGATAACAAGGCCGGTAGCTCCGATCGCTAGTATCCCGTCGAGTCGCCGCAACGGCTTCGACATCCGCAACCTCCCATGCCGGTCATCGACCCGGTACGCGTTTGTACAACCAAGCCTACAACAAATTGGTATCAGCTTCAGGCGATTCTCCGGCCATGACGCAATCATCTCTGGAAGAGCGTGTCGGCCAACTCGAGGTTTCTCTTGAGGACCTGAAGACTTCCATTGGCAAACTTCTAGCCATCTCACGAGCTGGGATCACAAACCAGGGCGACAATGGTCAAACTAGCAATACGGCCGACAACACTGGCCGTCGCCATGATCCCGGGGTGGAGCAACGTGAACGCCTGCATGCACCAGACCTCCCGGGGTACGGCGTGCACGACTTCATCCGCAGGGCACGTCCGCGGGCGGCTGAACGGGGGCGCCGGGAACGCCAACCGTGGGAGACGGGTGGTCCTCTTCGCGCCGCAGCCGAGCAACGCCAGTTTCCGGAAGATGCGGAGGACACCTTCCATCAGCGTCGGTGGACTCCACGCACACCGCGCCTGGACCTTCCGACCTACGACGGCACGGACGACCCACTTTTATGGCTACGCCAGTGCGAACGATACTTTCGCCTCCCAGATTCCAGCCAGGGAACATGTGGACTTGGTAGGCCTGCACCTCCGCGGGGAAGCACAAGAGGTATTGGATAATTGGCTGCTGGAGGAAGATTGGATTTCTTGGGAAGATTTCTTCGACACTTTTTTGCAGCGGTTCACGCGCCAGACAGGGGCTGGACCATTGGGTGAATTGGTTAATCTCAAACAAGCATCCAGTCGTGTTGACGACTACGCCAGAGAATTCCAACGTCTTCTTGCTCGAGCTCCGCGCGTGGCACGCGCCGATCAAGTGGAAACATTTACTGCCGGGCTTGCCAAAACATTGGCGGCAGATGTTCGACGCGACAGACCCCGCGACCTCTCAGAAGCAATAGGGTTGGCGCGGAAGCAGAGGAATGCAGGGACTTGTGGATTGCTGACGCTATGCAAGGATATGCATCACAGGGCCGTGCGCACCAGCCATTTAGTCGTGGCGCTGCGTCCTCCACTGTCCCCATGATGCAGCCAGTTGCGGGCCAACCGAGAGCGCAGCCAACCTCCACCTGAGTAGTTAGCCGGCCATCTGTTTCCACTTCGGCGAGCACAGCATCCATCTCTTCGCCTGCCGGTCGATTACGACTCAGTGCGGACCAACTCGCTAAGCGGCGCGCGAAGGATCTTTGCTACCACTATGACGAGGTATACACACGCAGCCACCGATGCAAACGGCTTTTCGCTATTGAGATCAGCAATGATGACCCAACTAATCCAATAGACCAACCACTCGGGACTGACTTGGAAGAAGACCCAGAGGATCAGTCCACACCATCGCTGTCCTTACTGGCTATTCTCGGACCGACGTCCAGTGCCACCATGCAAGTATTGGTTCTCTTGCGAGGGCGTCGTTTGCTCGGTCTCATCGACAGCGGCAGCACCCATAACTTTATCAGCAGCCACGCGGCTGTTTGCATGGCGTTGTCCCAGGGGCACACGTCCACCCAGCGTGCCAAAGTAGCAAATGGCTGGCAATTGCCTTGTCTGGGTGACGTTCCAGCAGAGGAATTTGAAATCAACGAGCATTCCTTCATAGCACCCTTCCTGGTCATTCCTCTTGATGGGTTTGACATCATTCTTGGGGTGCAGTGGCTCTAGACTCTGGGCGATATTCATTGGAACTTCAGCACACTCACTATGTCCTTTGCCCATGCCGGTACCGCAATCACCTTGCAAGGCTGTCAACGCACCAAACGGCCGCATCTCATGGCCATCCAGGAAGAGCATTCTCCGGCGTTACTCTCACTCCTGGCGGCCTTTCAGGACATCTTCTCCGAACCACAAGGCCTTCCTCCAGTACGCGCGTGTGACCATCGCATTTGCTTGCGAGAAGGCTCCAATCCGGTGGTCGTCCACCCATACCGGTACCCGTACCGCCAGAAGGACGAGATCGAGCGCCAGTGTACTGCCATGTTGGAGCAAGGTATCATCCGACATAGTCGATCTCCTTTCTCTTCACCAGTATTGCTAGTCAAAAAGGGGGATGGTACCTGGCGGTTCTGTGTAGACTACCGCAAACTCAACGCCCAGACAGTCAAGGATAAGTTTCCCATTCCGGTGGTCGAAGAATTGTTAGATGAGCTCCACGGTGCCAAGTTCTTCACCAAGCTCGATCTTCGCTCGGGGTACCATCAGGTCCGCATGCATGCGGCCGATATTGCCAAAACAGCGTTTCGGACACATCATGGGCATTATGAATTTCTTGTAATGCCATTTGGTCTCTCCAGCGCGCCATCAACATTCCAAGCTCTGATGAATGCGGTTCTCCAGGACTTTCTACGCAAATTCGTCCTCGTCTTCTTCGACGACATTCTCATTTATAGCCCGTCGGCCGACACCCATATGGCCCACTTACAGATTGTCTTGGAACGTTTACGCTGCAACAGGTTGTACCTCAAGCAGTCTAAATGTGAATTCAGCCAGCGAAGGGTGCGGTACCTCGGTCACGTCATTTCGGCAGATGGTGTGGCCGCCGATGCCGATAAATTGCAAGCTGTATCAACCTGGTCTCGCCCCACTACCGTCACGGCTCTTCGGGGATTCTTGGGCTTGACCGGTTATTACCGAAGATTCATTCGCAAGTATGCTGATATTGCCGAACCTCTGACTGCGCTGCTACGTCGCGGTAATTTCCAATGGACGGCGGAAGCTGACACCGCCTTTCTCGCCCTCAAGTCCGTGCTGACGTCGGCACCGGTTCTCACTTTGCCAAATTTCGCGCTTCCTTTTGTCGTTGAATGTGATGCGTCAGAACGCGGCATTGGGGCGGTTCTACAGCAAGAGGGCCATCCCGTTGCATTTTTTAGCCGGAAATTGGCAGATCGACACCAAAAACTCGCAGCTGACGAGCGCGAACTCATTGGGTTATCAAAGGCTGTTCGACATTGGCGGCCTTACCTCTGGGGCCGCGCCTTTGTGGTCCGCACTGATCATGCCAGCCTAAAGTATTTACTTGAACAAGCCCTCATTACGCCACCACAGCAACATTGGCTTAGCAAGTTAATGGGCTTCGACTTTCAAGTTGAATACAAACCAGGCCGTTCAAATCAGGCGGCCGATGCGTTATCTCGGCTGGAGGAGGTTGCCCCGTCCTGTGCGGCCATCTCCGTCCCTCACTTGGAAGCCATCGACAAGTGGAAGACACTTCTCCAAGCTGATCCCGACATTATGCGTCAATGTCATGAATGGCAGCAGCGGCAACACCGTCCGTCCTCTCCGGTGCGGCATCATCCGTTGCCTCCAACACCAGCCAGTTCAGCACAACAAGCGCCGACTGCTGTTGCATTTGACACACCATCCTCCAAGGCACCACACGATCTCTGGCTTGTTAGCGATGGCCTTTTATTCCGCAATAATCGTCTGGTGGTACCCGCAACATCTCCTCTTATTCAAGAGATAATAGCCATAGTACATGATGCCACTCATGAAGGTATTCACAAGACACTTCATCGCCTTCGGCAGGATTTCTTTTGGCCATACCAGCGCCGGACGGTGGAATACTATATTTCGCGCTGTGTTGTTTGCCAAAAAAATAAGTCAGCCGCTCTATCCCCAGCCGGGCTCCTGCAACCTCTGCCGGTGCCCCATCAGATATGGGCAGATCTTTCTATGGATTTCATTATTGGCCTTCCTAAATCTCACGGGAAGACGGCTATCATGGTCGTGGTTGACCGGCTATCCAAGTATGCCCACTTCATTCCCATGGTCCGACCTTCGGCGGCTCCAGTAGTGGCAAAACTTTTCTTTGACAATGTGGTTCGATTGCATGGCATGCCCAAGAGCATTGTTTCTAACCGCGATCCAGTTTTCACCAGTATTTTTTGGAAGGAACTCCAGCGATGTGGAACTACTCTTCTCTCCATGGCCTACCACCCTCAAACGGACGGCCAAACCGAGGTTGTCAATCGGACAGTGGAAATGTATCTTCACTGCTTAATAACCGATGATCCTCGTACATGGGTCCAGTGGCTTTCATGGGCCGAATTCTGCTACAATTCATCGTTCCATTCCGCCCACCGTATAACACCATTCGAACTCGTCTATGGGCGACGGCCACCTTCCCTCCTGCCATACAATCAGAGGGCTTCTGAACTTCAAGCCGTTGATTGTCATCTGGCTGACCGTGATGAGTTGCTCCTCCGCGCCCGTGCGCATCTCCATCGCGCGCAAAATAGGATGAAACAATACTATGACGCTCATCATCGGGAGGTTTCTTTCGCCAAGGGTGATTGGGTTTGGCTCCGTCTTCAACGTCATCGTCAACAATCCATCCGCGACACTGGACAGCACAAATTATCTCCACGTTTTTATGGTCCTTATCAGATTGTTGAGCGCATTGGGCCAGTCGCTTATCGTCTTCAATTACCACTCGATGCTTGCCTTCATAATGTCTTCCATGTTTCCCTTCTGAAGGCCTTCAAAGGAGACGTTCCACACAATACTCCGCCCCTGCCTCCAGATGTATTGTCGGGAAACACAAAGACCACTCGGGAACCAGAACAAGTTCTAGCTCATCGCATCATCAAGGGTCGGAGACAGTTTCTTGTTCACTGGAAAGGTGCAGCTCCAGCTGATGCTACATGGGAGTTGGCAACTACATTCCGTCAGGACTACCCAACCTTCCAGCTGGCGGACCAGCTGGTTCTTCAGGGGGGGAGTAATGTTACGGCTTTGCAAGGCTTTGATAATGTATTCTACCGCCGAAAGAAAACGAACCGTAATATGGAAGCAACAAATAGGGTCCAAATTCGAACTATTCAATCGTAGGATCTGGCGTCTTGGCATGAGGCGTATTAGGCAGGGTAGTTATTAGTTAGCCAAGAAAATCAATTGTTACCTTATCTTGAGATAGTTTCTATTGTTAGGATTTTTGCATCTATAAGTATTGAGAAAATCAATGAAAACGGCATGAGCCTTTTTTAAGCAATCTCGCCTTGGCGGTGCCTTCCGATAACAAGGCCAGAGCTCGATCGCTAGTATCCCGTCAGTCGCCGCGAACGGCCGACATCCGCAACCTCCGTCTTGGCCATCGACCCAGACGCGTTTGTATAACCAAGCCTACAACAAATTCCGAGCAAGGTTCCAAAAACCGACGAGATTTCGGAAATCTCGGCCGAGATCTTAGATTCCGGCCGAGGACGGGATCCAAAATCCCGACCGGATAAAAAAAATAAAAATAAAATAAATTACTACAGTAATCTCAGAAATCTCGAGTGATTTGACTGGAATTTGATACTTTGACCGGATTTGGCCCAATAACCCTTAATTAAGTCATCTTCCATGAAATTTTGTTGAAAAACTGAATTTTTGAGACGTTTTAAAATTTTGGCAAAAATGCTGTCAGATTTTTATAAAATTGTACAAGCTTGATCATACTCTGAAAAATTTATGGTACTATCTTTAGAAGTGTAGGATCATACAGATATTTTTTTAAAATAATTAAACTTCATTTGTTATCTTTAAAAAAAATCAAAAACAGAATAAACATAACTGAGACAGTAACCTTGTCAGAATTTTATAAATTTGCTCGAGTGTGATCATGACCCAAAATTTTTAGGAGAGCTTAAGCATTGCCTAATAACCCTTCTCTAAAATTTTAAAAAAAATTAAACTTTTTTTGTTTGCTCAATCAAATCTAATCTATGGATGCATTGAACTTCATTTGCTATCTTTCAAAAATCAAAAACACAAGGAACATAAATGGTACAATACCATTGTAAGAATTTTATAAACTCACTGGTGTGTGATCATGATCCAAAATTTTTATGAGAGCTTAATAATTGATTCAAAACCCTTCTCTAAAACTTTCAAAAATTCTAACCTTTTTTTGGTTACTCGCCGTTGTTCCAAAAGCGGTAAAGCGCGCTTAGGCGATAGCGGCCGACCTCGCCTCGCTGGCACGAAATCGTGCGTTCTAGGCAGAGGCGCCTAAGCGAGGCGGCGGCTCTAGGCAGGCAAGCGGAGGTTGGCGCGAAAGCGGAGGAAGGCGAGAAAAGCGGAGCTCATGGAAGAAAGACTCGAGCGGGTGTCGTCAAAGGGATAAAGGGAAAACGTGTGGGAAGAGAGGAGGCTAGGTTACCATCTAGCGCGACCGCGAAGGCCGAGCTCCTCCCCACCGGCCGCCGGAGATCCTCTTCCCACCGCCGACGCCGAGCTCCTCCCGCCTCCGCGCCGAGATCCTCCCGCCTCTCGCCTCCCGAGCCCGGATCTCGCCTTGGTCTTCCCGCCTCGCGCCGCCAACGCCGGAGGTCGCCCTTCGCGATTGGCATCGCGAAGCGCCGAGCTCGCCTTCCTCACCTCCGCGATCGAGCTCGTCTTCCCGCCTCTGCGCTAAGCTCGTCTTCCCGCCGCCGTCGAGCTCTTCCTTCTCGCGGCAAGGCGCCAGAGCTCGCTCTCCGCCAAGGCCGAGCTTCTCTCTTTTCCCTTTCATACGACGCCGAGCCTCCCATCGTCGCCAAGACCGAGCTCGCTTCTCGGGTGAAATATCGTTATCGGATGAAAATGAAATAAAGAAAGTTGCTCGTTGTCGTGAACTCGTTGTTAAGTTAGTAAAGAATTAAAGATGCTATGAGCTACTAAAGAATTAAGGATGCTGTTAAGTTGCTTCATTGCTTGATGAGTTGGTATAAACCAAATAATATTGTGTGGAACTTAATTTTGTGACTATGTTATGTGTGAGACTTAGTTTTGTGACTATATTAAGTGTGAGACAATATTTTGTGATTATATTCCATCTTTCATGTATGTCTTTCACTCTATTATTTCATTGCAGCCTGCCATTTTGTGATTTCCGCCTAGGCACGCCTAGGCGCCGCCTAGGCGGGCTAGGCGCTAGGCAGTGGGCCTCCGCCCGCCTACCGCCTAGCGCTTTTTTGAACATTGACTCAAGCAAAGCTATATATTGATCATCAGGCTTTTATTAGGATGTAACACTATCAAAAATTTTGAAAATTCTTGAAGCTTGATCATCATATGAAAATTTTATGGAAACATTGATGATACATCAGGAACATCTACAAAAAATTTCAAAATTTTCTAACGTGGTTTGAACCATTTTTCATTTGGCTGAAGTTTGTCGGTATGGCTCTTTTATCAAGACAGTAGTAATGTTCGAATTTTTAAAAATTCCTGAAGCTTGATCATCATCTGAAAATTTTATGAGAACATTAGTGATGCATCAGAACCATGCACAAAAAAATTGAAAAAATTATAACATGGTTTGTTCCATTTTTCATTCGATTCAAATTTGTCGGTTAGCTTTTTATCGTGACAAGAGTAATCGTCTCAATTTTTTAAAATTTCTCAGGCTTGATAATCATCTCAAATTTTTATGGGAACATTACTAATGTGTCAAGACCCTCCACAAAAAAATACAAAATTTTTCGACGTCATTTGAACCATTTTTCGCTCGGTTCAATTTCACCGAAATCTCGGCAATTTCGGGCAAAATCTCGGAAATTTCGTTGCAAAAAAACCAGATTTGAATTTTTATTTTTGTATTTCGTCCGGAATTTGTCCGAAATTCCGTGATCTAGGCGAAATTTTGAATTCCAACCACCTCTGAGATGCCAACCAAAAATGAGATTTGAAACCTTGATTCCGAGCTAGCCACATAAGCAGTAACTAGCTCACACAGTACAATAATCGCGGATATCACATCCATACATGCGCATAAATAAAAGGAGCACTTAATATTACATAAATAGTCATAAATAGATCTTACAATCAGGTTTTCCAGAACAGGCCAACTGGCCAAATGAGTTTAATCAGAGTTAACAGCGGAAGGAAAATAAACCTAAAGGGCATCCATGACCTGCCATAGGCAATCGATTAGGGCTAAACCTAGTCTTCGCCATCGTATTCACCTTCGTAGCCGGATGCATAGAAGTATCCATACACCAGATCTTCACTTGCACCATCTAAATCCACATATTAAGCGACCATGAGTACAAAAGTATTCAACAAGCCCTTATGCCAAACGCAGGTATATAGAGGGCTTGACAAGGGAAGGTTTTAGGGTTCTTTTAGCAGGAAGCAAGTTTTATTGTAAATACCATAAGTAATTTCCAAACCTATGACTTAGAATCAAGTGTCCAATTTAATTTGAATTTATCACGAGAGCAAACTCTCTTTAGGTTTATCGATCAAGTCCAATTCGTAAGCACCATACCTGTCCACTTCATAAATACCATACCATACCATATCCATCTCTTTGCATTTATCATACCGTATCCACAATTAATCAAGTTCTATTCAAACAAATCACATGTGGCCTTTCCTCACAGTGCCGGTAACTGGGGGTATGGCTATTCGAATAGATTATATACACTCTGTAGTGGTTTTACAGCTTTATCCACAAAATATGATTAACTCATAATGTTGGCCAATGACACGCTTTCGTAGGCATGCAACTAAGATGATCATAGCAATGCTTTTTCTAATGCCTCACCCCAACACTTTTCCCGCTTCGGAGGAGTAACCGCTCGACACTAGGATAGTGACTATTATGGGTCATCCCCAAAACGCACTCGTTACAGGGCTACGTTTTCAATAAGGGACCACCGTTGTTAGGGAGTCTATGGCCCTTCTCGATAATAGAAATCCACCTACAATCTATGCGTAGGAGCCATGCCGAAACTCAACAATTTACTAGGCCAAGTTGCACCCATACTTGACTTGTGGCTGTACAATTGGTGTTTAGAAATGCAGGGCACATGATTCAGTCCTTAATTGACTCGGGCAAGACAACCAACAAACCTAATTCTCGTGCATCCCTACACCCATCCCATACTATCCACTCTCGCCCAAGTCTCCACCATTTTATAAAACATTTTCCCGTTTCCAGTGGTAACCCATGTTACCATACCAATTATCACACAATGTCCCAAGTATTTGTTGGCAATGTTTATGTCGTATTCCATTTAACCACTAAGCAAGTCTAGGCACAACCTTTATTCATAGATTAATCAAGAGTGGAATATCATCATAATTATCCTAGGGTGAAATGGCAAAGGTGATATCAACAATCAAGTAAGGGAATAATAAGTATCAATTGCACGGTATAGCTAGGCATAAACACTTAATATAGCATTTAATAAATAATAATAAGCATGGAATTTGTATTTGGAAGTAAAGTAATTGCGTTTGAAAACTAGACTCAACATGATCAATCATAAGGGCTTGCCTTGCTCAATGGTAGATCGTGTTGCTTCTTGATTGGCAACAAGGGGGCATCAGAAATGTCAATTTCTATGAACGTGCAAACATCCATATTCAACACAAATGGAAATAAATTCAAATGAACTCCAAAAATTATTATTTTGGTGTTGATAGAAAGATTTTAAATGTATACGAATTTCGAAACAAAAACCAAGTTATTTGGATTTGAAACGAGGGAGAACGAGCTCTCAAAAGCTTGACCCGAGAGGCAATTCCAAAAAATCTGAAATTTTTGATAGGTGGGGTTGGCCAGAATTTTCTTTCCTTTTTGAATTATTTTTATTAAGGAAAATACTCAGCAACTAACAAATGGGGTCCAATCGGTTTTAATATTTTTATTGAGACTGATAGGTAGGGTCCGCATGTCATTCACTCAAACCTTAAAACTCAAGTTTAATTAGATTTTCTAATGGTCTCAGGCCCACATGTCATATTGACATTAACTGATTAACTATTACCGGTTTAGATTAACTTAATCTGTGTGCAAATCCCCATGTCAACGTCAGGGTCGCCTTACTCGCTCCAAATAGAGGAAACAGAGATGGCCATGGGTGGCTCTGGTCGAGCACAGCGCCGGCGAGGGAAGGGGAAGCCCGGCGACCAGTCGAGATTGGCAAAACGGGTTGCAGTGCCCACGGCGACTACGATGGTGGCAGATGCGCAACAGGAGACAGCTTGAGGTGGCAACGTGATGGCGAGGACGACGGCGACAATACTATGCATATGGTCATCTACCAAAATGCTAGCTACAACTTCAAATTGAGCCAGGCTTGAGCATCTATAGGCTACCGCGATGCTAAGGCTGCTCTTGGTTCTCAAGAAGAGGCAGCGGACCAGGCTATCCATGACGGCTTGCGGCATCGCATTAGGTGTGATAATGCAGCGGCGCTACAGACTAGGGGCTTCATTGACTAGCCTACCAAGTTAGAACACGTGGGAACGGAAGGACTCACCAAGAGACGATCCGAGGAGGGAGATTGGCTGCAGCGACAAGGTCGGTGCGCACTCCAGGTCGGAGACAGAGAAGAGGGGGCGTTCCAGTGGCTCTAATGCTCGACAAGGGGAAAGAAGAGGAGCATCAACAAGAGGAATTCGAGGCGATCACAGGGGACATGATATTCAAGGTCAAAGCTCACTGAGGCAAAGGAGACAAGGAGGCAATGTCAACGGCGCGCTCGGGTTGTGCTGTACAGACGGCGGCAGCGATAGTGTTCTAGCTTTCCTACAGGGAAACAAGCATGGGCAAGGTGAGCATTGTGAAGAGGAAGTCGAGGCAACAACGATGAACAAGATAATGACAACTTAAGCTCACCAGATTGAGGGAATCCAATGGTGGAAGCCGATGGTGGGACTTGGAGAAGACGGCTCGATTTGCTTCCACCCAAGGCGAAGGAGAGGGGAAACTTGGGGGGAAAAGCATAGGAGATGTGAGCACACTTGGCGACGTGGTTGAGCGCAGCTTAAATAGAGAGGGGGCAAAACGAGACAAGGCACTCGGCGTGGTGCAGGCACTTGAGCAGAGTGGCGTGCAACGGGCTTTGGCCGCGGATGTGACTATCTCGTGTTGGCTCAAGGCTCAAGGGTGGCATCTATAGGCATCCAAGGTCGTTTCCTTCGCATGCTTGGCTCGGTGATGCAGAGAGAGAATGAGAGAGAGATCGCAAGAGAAGGGGAGTGAGCGGAGAGAGACAAGGCATGGGGAAGAAGCACAATGCTTCTCTCTTTGCACCGAAAGGTTGGGCCAAGGCCTACATGGCAGCGACGGCGCGCGAGAGAGAGAGAGAGAGGGAGAGGGAGAGCCAGAATGGACTGCTGCGGTCAACTGGGCTATCGCACGCATGGGCCACACAAGGAAGGGAGGAGAGGGGCACGCGACGCTGCTGGGCCAGCTCGAGCAAACAGGCCAGCGAGAGGGGGAAGGAGATGAGGGGAAGATATAGGTGTGGTGCGGCTGGGCCGGCTCAAGCGTATGGGCCACAGGATAGGAAGGGGAAGAAGGGAAGGCATGGCTGGGATAGCTCAGGTAGCGGAAGAAGAGAAAGAGAGAAGAGGGGACGATGGAGAGTGGGTCGGCGGGAGAGAAAAGAGGGGAGAAAGCTAGGCTGTTGACTGGGTTTCGGCCCAAGGGAAAAGGAGGGAAAGAAATGATTTGGAATTTTATTTGTAAGTTCAATTTTGATATCAAATCAAATTTTGGATTTTGAGAAGGTTTTGCCCACAAGGGTAGGGTGGTTTTGCCCACATGGGTTTTAGGGGATTTTGAATAGCACACAAATAATTTTTAAAATTTTTAGAAATTTGAAATCCGATTTTTTGAGCCAAGAAACTTTATTTTAAAATTTTACAACAAGGCAAGGATTTTAGATAAATTTTTGAAATGCAAACAATGTTTTTTAAATTCATGAAAATCATGCAAGTTTTATTTTGAAGCCAAATTTGGGCTGTTACAGGTGTTCTCTCTAATCCTTCCATGGTGGATGGGAAGAGGATCTGATAAACATAGGATGGTTGCCAGCAATGAGATACACAAGCTCAACTTGAACACCATCAGCTTCTCTGAACTTTGTGACCTCTAGAGCATCATGGCTTACCTGCTGGGTTTTGCGTGGGCTACTCCACAACCTTTCTCTTGGGCTCTCCATAGACTACAGTCTTGAGCATTGTGGAGTGTGGACTCTCTCTCGGACTCTGCGAGCTTTCATTTTCTTGAGCTCCATTAGCTCTTATCTCAAGTTAACAGCAACCTATTATGGAATGGTGCAGCCATGCCCATTCAAGGAATTCATGAGAATAGTTGCACAATTGTAGGAAGTTAAGAGTTAAGACGTGCTGCACAACTTTGGTTGTTGACGTGCCAGTATGGGTGAGGGGATTGGATTAGGACTTAGTCTAAATATAAACTAAATCCCATACTAATCCCCATCGTCTAAACGGACTATGGTAAACACATTACCATGTCTGCCATACATTACGGTTCCAATCACGACCGATTGTTCCCACAGCCAATCCTGGTCATGTATCAAAGAACATCCTAGATTATTTCGGTAGAGGCAGACATATATGCATTCAATACCTTAAGTTAAACCTCAGCTTAAGATATTTACAAAAAAAGTGTTGCTAATAATGGCCGCGCGGCCATTTTTTTCCCAAATCAGACAAGCATCAAATCTTGTTGGCACCAAGAAAGCAAATCTAAAGAAGCAAGAAACTTGCTCAACCCCCTTAAACGCCTTATTCCTATCTCCTGTCGTCACGCACAGACAAAGAATAGCAACCAAGAATTTCTTTACCAATTTAGCACTACGGATCACACGGGCACAACCTAAAGCTTGTGCAGGGACACCACACCACAAGCATCACATCACGTCCTGCGAGAATCCAAGAGCTCAAAAAAATGGAACCTTTAGGACCTTTGGGCCAGTCGGCGACGACGCGGTCCTTGAGGGCGGCGACGGTAGTGGCGGCGGCGTTACAGCGGACGGGGCCGATGTCGGAGCCATCGAAGAGCCGGAACGTCACCTCCACCTCCTCCTCCGCCGCCGCTCCCTCCCTCTCCTCCTCTTTCGTCCCTCCACCTGCCCTCCTCCTTCTCCGCCATTTCTTGGACTCACACCAAGAACTCGAGTACTACCGGGACCCAACTGGAACCCGAGGGATTCTGACCTCGGGTAAGCTGCTGCGAGCACGAACTTGCGAGTTCGGTGAGGGGCGGAGATCGGAGAGATTGGGCGGTTGGGTTAGGGTTTGGTGAGAGGCAAAGGAGGCTAGGAGAGGAAGAGGAGGAGGAGAGGAGAGGCGGAGGCTCTGCGATTTAGGAGAAAATTTTCACCCTTTTTCCCTGGAGGGTTTTATTGGTGGTTAGTTCACTCATCCTTTTGTTTCTTCTGTATTAAACTGATGCATTGTGTTATCTTATAAACAAGTCAAATATTTGTGCGTTGCAGCGAAAATAATTTTTAAATCAAATAATTAAATCATATCATGTATTTATAAAAAAAATTGTATTCTACTGGGAGGGAGAAGTGGAGAATGATCAGAGCTAAAGGAGCGGATGAAGGGAGAAGTGAAGAATGACCCAAGTTAAAGCAGAAGATGTACGTAGAAAGATAGATGTAGCTACTTTTCTTAGAGATGAGAGAGGGAGAACGAATGATCATCATCGACTCGTAATTATATATTAGTAAATATAATTAAGTTCGATAAACTATTTTGGTTTTAGAAAAGTTTGATAAGCTATGTTGAAGATAGTATATGAAAAACCATGTTAAGGTAAGTTGGAAACAATTGACCACGTTATCCATTTTACACACTTGAAGTTGCTAGGTGTTACTTTTTGTTACGTAGTCAATCGTATGGATACTTTGATATAAATATACATGTTGAATCTATGATACAAAACCAATACATTCTTGTACAGTCAATGAAGGGCTTTATTGATTCTACGTTTGTATAAGAGTTTACCCTTTTTTTTTTTACATACATTACAAATCTATCTTTTTTATATTCCAACGAAAGTAGAACTAAAACACCCTTGAATCGACGGTACAAATTTCAAAATTGACCACCTTGCAAGTTGCAACTTATCGAACCCAATTTGTTAACCTTACCTCTTTAATTAGTATAGTGCCTGTGCTAACGCTACGACGGCAGTACACCCGCTTATCAATTAAATGAGAAGATAAGAATGAATACAACACTTAATAATAAAAGAGAAATTTAGAATTTTAAATGAATTTAGAAAGAAAAACGGAACTAAATGGAGGTCTAATAGGCGTAAAACGGCTCCCAAAAGATTTTAAATCAAGAAAGAGAAAGAAAAAGAATTTTTCGATCTTAGATTATTTTTTTGTAGCTTCCACAGAGAGCACAACAGTGCTCTCTGGCTTGGCCAGGCAAGGGAGGAAGGCCGGGGTGGCCGGCCACTGGTCACACGATGGGTGGCTCAAGATCAGTGGGCGAGATCGCCAAGACCGACGCCATGGGAGGAGTCACTATGTGAATTTCAGGAAAGATGACGTGATGGCTTGGGTTACCTCTAAAATCGCGATCTTTACAAGAGGAGCACTGGGGATTTACGCAATGCGATGGGGTGGAGGAGAGCTCGCCGGCTTTTATAGCACCGAAACAAGCATATTTATGGAAACCATAATTTGGGATCAAATCAAATTGGAAGGAAATTTTGGCAATAGAGCACTAAATTTGGGGAATTAACACCATAGATGGAAAGAGGAGATTTGTGTGGGATTGATGGAGCTTTGGAGCTTCTTTCTTGCTTTAATGGAGGAGGAAGAGAAGAAGTTTCTTCTGTGGCTGCACTAAAAGAATCTACAGTGAGTTGCCTTCATTTTTTAAATATAGAAGGATTTTTGAAAAATAGCACATTAGGTTAAAAATTCTCAAAAAACTTTCGATTATTTTGTACTTAATAAAATTATTTTCAAAAAATAAATTATAAATTTGCCGAGGCACGGCGATCGCGAGGTCACGACCAACAACTCGCGCGGCTTCAAAAGCCACCGATGGCGCATCGTGGAGCCATCATGACAAGGTTTCTCCCGGCCACACGCCCCATCTCCCGCTTCTTTTCCCAAAGACGTAATGTATGGTCCTTTCCTTTTCCAGACATTTATTTCTTTTCCTTAATTCCGTGACGCTTGTTTCCTTTTCCTTGTTGATGCCGAGGTGAGGAAGGTCCGCTGGGCCACATGGATGATTTCGAAAAATATGGAAAATAAATCAAGGCACGATCATTTGGATCACAAGAAAAAAAGATAAAAAATTAAATAAAGGTTTCACGCACACGGTTCCGCGAGAAAAATTGAAAAAATTAAGTAGCACTCACGCATGCTTGGTTCCTTAGATAAAAATGAAAACAAAAATTCACGCTCTCCGTATACCAAATTAGGCTCTATGGGGCTGATCCGTAAAAAGTCTCGAGAAAGGTCATATTCGAAAAATACGATCACAATGCCAGACAATAAAAATTCAAGTCTTATTTCCTTGCATGTGGATCCTCCTGCTTATTTCCTTGTTTGATTCACCTCCTTCAAATATGTAGTACGCATAAATTTGGCCAAAAAAATTCAAATCTGTTTCTTGCATGCGATCCTCCTTATTTATTTCCTTGTTTGATTCGCCTCCTTCCAAATATGTAGGTGGGGAGGTCTGCTAGGGCCACAGGATGATTAGACACACTAAATAATGACCATCTGATGTGGGTGAGTAAATCGAGGAAAGATCTCAAACGCTCATTTTGATGAATGCAAGTTTCGGGACGCTTTGTCGGGTGCACAATATTGGGCCATCTCTAATGAGGTGCATTATTTAGGTGGACGTAAAAAATTTGCTTAGGTGCATTATAAAGGGGTATAGATAAATCATACCGTAACCTTTTTGAGTCTTGAGGAAGTTTAACATCCACTTTTGGTTGGCACTTGGCAGGCTCATGCCCTCTGCAAAAAGCTTTGGGCTGGGCTACGAAAAAGTGCAAGGCCGTCCAGGATATCAGCAACTTTGAATGGACAGAGCTTGGGCCGCCAAGAACATGACACCCTTTTCTTTTATGAATTTTTTTTTCTTTAATATTTATTTTTATTCTTTTTTTCAAAACTATGCGTCCGAAAAAAAATTTACGAAAATACCCCCGTCGCCCGTGTATGGGGTGATCGCCCATACACGGGCGACAGCCCTCGCGCCTAACTGCCTAACCGCGCCTAACGGCGGCTGCTTATGGGTTTCCGATCGCCCCATGTAGGGGCGACGGCTCCTTTAAAGTCCGCCTCCCTTCGCCTGAGCAAGACAAATACAATGGTCGAGCGAGGCAGAGAAAGAAAAGAAGAAAGGAAGAAAGAAAGAGAGAAGAGAAAAAGGAAAAAAAGTAAATTTTGATTTTTTTATAGTTATTTGTAAGGATTTTTTAGAGATAATTGTAGGAATTGTTTTATAGGTTGCGAATTAAAGTATCATTTAATATTTAGGACTTTGTTGTAGTATTTAGAAATTTTAGGATTACGTAGTGTTTAGAATTTTAGAATTGTATAGCTCTCGTGAAATTTAATGTAGCAAGCATTTAATGTAGTATGTAGTATTTAAAAACTTAATGTAGTATTTCACTATATGCAAATTTAATATAGTATTTTGTATGTAGAAATTTAGTTCAGTAGAAACTATAGGTAATATTTAGAAATTTAATTTATTAGGGTTGTGTATTACTAATTTTATTACGTAAATAATGTATTAGGCAATGTAAATAATTTTGTAGTACGATCAATGTACGTTTTGTAGATTGTATTTTAGAGTAATATTTTTCGTTGGACGCTAAAAGATGTCGGAGAAATTGTATTTCCAAATATTTTATGGAGACGGGAGATAGCACAGAGGCGGATGGGGTGGGTTTATCATCATTTTCAAGAGTCGTACGTGGCGTATGTAGACCGAGCGATAGGACATACAGGGGTTTGTTGGAGTGGATGTCTCTGATGTTCGGTTTGATGCCCAGAGTGTTCGCTATGGGTCGAGTAGTAGTGAGCCGAGCGCAAGACCGCTTTTAAGGAGAGTTGATTCCTATTAACTCGACGCCAACATGGAGGAGTTATGTTGGTTTTGCCAGTAGAGCGGGTTGGTCGCCATGTTGTTGGTACAAGAGCTACCCAGAGCTCCATCGGTGTCGCAAGTTCGTGATGTCGGGTGACATTACGGGGAGGGACGCCAAATGTAGGAGGATGCGAAGAGCAAGGCGGCGAGGAGCCCGAGACGAGGAGCACGAGGCGGGCGGTGGTGAAGGGACCGGGGCAGAGGAGACAATGGTGGAGGCGCGAGGTGGCCGACGAGGGGAGGAGGTGGAGGACATTGTTGACTGATGGAAGAGGAGGACCGTGCGGATGAGGAAGTCCTCGATGGTGAGCACTGACGAGGAGGACAACGCCCGAGGTGCCTATCCTCAGTGCGTGGACCAATTACAATTTCAAGACCTAACAATGAATGAAGGGAACATTGATGCATGGGAGTATCGTGAGAACGAGGTGACTGAGGGGGCCATATATAAAGAAAAGGAGGCCGTGATGGATGCGTGAAGTACTAGGCAATGTCTCTCGCGGCAATTCAGTGGTTGTGAAGTCCAAAGAAGAAGGACTACGACGTGAAGTGTGTAGTTGATTCGTGCCCATGGCGGGTGCATGCATACCAGGGAAGTGGAAGGATCATCAAAATGCTCCATAGTGATTGAGCATAATCAAGGAATGGAAGAAGTGAGCAGTGGACACCGCAACTGTCGCCCACTTGGGTGGCAAATGTGTTTTATGATCGATCGTGGACAATCCCCATCCGCAGCCTCGATCTATTATCACAAACCGTGGAGGAGAGGTTTCAAGATAAGATTAGCTACGCAAAGGCATGGAGAGCAAAATGACGAATTTTGAAATACGGTTCGACGACGAGGCTTCAGACGAGAATATTCCCACTTGCTCGTGGCAATCGCACATAGGAACCCCCGACATCCATCGACCTTGCGGAGTTTCTGCGGGTGGTGTGTGCACCCAGAAGTGGGTATTGCAACGTGCATTCTTCGCCTGGCGCATGCATAAATGCGTTCAAGACCGCCGCCTTGGCCCTTTGCATGGACGCACGTTCCTCACGGGAAGTACAAGGGTCGATTCTAATCGCGATCGTAGGATGCCAACAACCGTGTTCTACCGCTTGCGTTGGCATTCGTGGAGGGGGAAACACGGAGAGTTGGTATCGGTTCCTTGAAAGAGTGAAGTCTGGCGCTTGTTCTCGACAGTTCGTGTTTGTGTCATCCATGACCGACATGCAGGTCGTTAAGGGCGATCGTGGATATGCAACAAGGGTCCGCCGTCGTGGGAGCAGCAAAGTGGCCAGACCTGAGGAGCAGGTGGTGCATGAGGCACATGAGTGCCAATTTTTTCCGTTAGTTAAGGAGCTTATGAACATGTTCAAGCGCTTGTGCAAACAGAACCAACGGAGGAAGTTCGACGCGCTTTGGAAGACGTTGGACGAACTAACGAAGAAGCAATCAATGGATCCCAGAGGTACCGCTAGTTCATCAAGGAACCCGATGGTGTACCATGAGCAGGGAGAGGACCCCACAGCCTTGTGTGCGCTGTCGACAGACTTCAAACTCGGCGAGGCGGTACCAAAGATAAAGAGTTTCACCGATTAGATACGACATGAGCCTTTGGAGAAATGGTCCCTTATGCATGACGAGGGCGGCTCACGTTATGGGATCATGACAACGAACTCGCGGAGATTTACAATCTGGTAATGAAAGGCACCGATGCCTTCCATCGTGGGTATAGTTGAAGGTGTCTTATTAGGGACACAGAGATATTTCATTGAGCGATACAAGACCTCCACAAAGATGTATGTCTGACAATCGATCGTCAGACTCAATCTGTTGTGTCTACCTACATGTCCAAGAAAACAAGAAAGGCGCAGACACATCGGGTTACACCGAGAGTGGCATGGAACGAAGATACCACGTAATCGCGTGACCGAGGTCGCAGGGTGCCCACCGAGAGAGGACTTCCATCCGTATACCCGAGCACCGAGTGCGAGTGCTCTCGCCAGAACCACGCCATCGCACTTGCCGTGCTCGCACGCCATTGCCGCACCGCCGAGACGATCAATCCTCGCCGTCCGCTCATCTCCCCGCACTACTACAAGCGAGTGTTCTCAACACGTGGCATCACGAGGTGTACGGTACCGAGTGGATGGATCGCTCACAACAGCCCTCCGACCATCGATGGGTACCGGACATCCGAATGTTGAAGCCGAAGGTCGGGCGTCAAGGACAAGGCGATTCGAACGATATGGACGAGTCCGAGGCGCCGCAACCGCGATAATGTAATTTTCCATGTTGTTCCCATCTTGTATTTTTCAATGGACCTAAGTTGTGATGTAAGTTGTAATGATCGATGTAATTTTCAATGTACTAGTAAGTTGTTTTTCGCATCATGTAATTCTCCGATGTACAAGTTAATAGCTACGAGGATAATGTAATTCTCGACGTTGTGTACCTCGTCGAACATGTCTTTGTTTTTCGTATGTTTGTAATATGAGATTTTTTTGGCTCTCTGCACTTCGGTTGTATTGTTTGATGAGTATGGTACAATTCGTTATTTCGCATTTCATTTTGTGTGCACATGTAATTACTGATAAATTTATTGTATTTGCTTTGTAACAGCCACGATGGCGCCGACCTTGCCTCGAGTTGTCGGACGTGACTGGCCGATGCGACTCCACCGGCCTAGGTACTCCGCAGAGGAGAACCGAGAGCTAGGGACACTCCGACCGGTGCCCAACGAGCCGCTTCGATCGACCCACGCCGGGTTCCACGGTAAGTCGCCAACGCTGCACTTTTTACGCACATGTACTTACCGTGAATGCAATTCTAACGACGCAATGCACTACATGTAGGTTGCGAGCGGCCGACTTACTTCCTCTTTGTAGGATGGTGGAGGAGGTGATCGCCCATTAGCGGCAAGGAGGTCCCGCGGTTCGGCACGACCGGTCCTCGCCGCCGCACTCGTGGACCGATGGAGACCGAGACGACACGCCCACCTTCCCGCGGAGAGATGGCTCCGACGCCGCAGACGTGTCGCACTCTTAGGCCTCCCCTGCGGGTCCGGCAGCCGTGCCGCACGACGCCCGCCACGTGGCACGCCGAGTTGTCCGCAGAGCCGCCATGCAACGGCACCCCGGCAGCCCTCACCGCCCCTTAGGGAGGGTGAGCGCCACGACCGACAAAGGCATGGTCGCTTGGGCCACGGTGAGTACCTCTTTCTTTGAGAATTAAAAGAGAAACGCTAAGTTGCCGATAATGTTTGTTGTGAACGCCGCAAGCTCGGCTTCTCCACCAAAGACGCGGAGGAGGCGGACGTGGCCCGCCACTTGAGGCATACCTCTTGTTGTTGTTCGGTTGGGTGATGTTCCCGTCCTCCCACGGAACACGGTGGACCGCCACCGATCGAGTACGCCAAAGACATCGCCGACACCCGCTGGATGAGGTAACACACTCGGTTCAAATCTCGCCTCACGAGCACGCCTAACTCCACCCTTGTAAATGATGATGCAAGGTGGTCGTGGGCCTCACCGTGCTAGAAGCGCGACGCATCGAGGTCTGTGGTGACGCCGTTTCTCGGGCGAGCACGACGCGACGATGTCGGGTTCCGCCCTACTCCTCCGCTTGTGGTATCGAGCGCTTCTCCATCGACAGTTCGTTGTTGACACGACACCGCACTCGAGGGCCTTTACGAGATGACCGTGGATCGCCCACCATGGGCCACCATCGGGTCCGACGCATGTATGCTCCTTGTATCTTTTTCCCACTAACGCACTTGAATAACCTTCGCCATTTCTTATTTCCTCGCAATGAGGTACGCGACCGACAGTGAGAAGGTCCTACCGAGTTCGCTCGGAGTTCGACCGCCTCCACGACGAGGACGCGGCGTGGACGCCATACACCGCGCACGACGCCCACGCCGAGCACCGACGGGTCTCCATGCTTTGCACGCGAGATGAGGCCTTCGCTCACCCGTAAGGTTCTTGTCTTTGACCTGTGTCGAGGAGTACTCCCGCGACCGTCTCGTGGCGCTCGCCTGCTCCAGCCTCTTTCCTTTGCCGCCACGCTGTCGCGACGCGGGCGCCACGTGTACTTGCCCGATCCTACTACTCCGCATCTTTGCGAAATTAATGTGGTGTGTACTTATCGCTTTTGCATTGCAGATGACCCGGATGGTGCCGCAGCTGGCACTCGGCACAAGACCGATGCAGCCATGGGTCGCGGCGATGGGACGCCGACTCGACAAGAGGGTCACCGAGACCCGGCCAGACGACCATGACATGTACGATCAAGACATGGAGTGGTCCGCCACGCGACTCGCCTCGTGGTGGGTACACACCAAGACCGTGACGTCGTGACGGCAGTATCGGTAGCGGACACGCATTCTTCACAGATGTCCCAGAGGGACAACGCCTCGGTAAGTGTCGCAACCGGCTACATGGGCACGCCTTTTTCATGTAAATTACGTAATAACAACTGACGTTACATGCGCACTCACCATGGGGAGATTGAGGTGGAGGTCGTGGTCCATGTTGACGCGCCTACGAGGGGCATACAGTGACCACCGCCGAGTCCGAGATAGCTTGGGCCCGGTCCTCGATAGGATGAGGCGATTGGCTCGCTGGCCACACCGCCGGGCGCGAGACGCCGGGCGACGCAAAGACACCACGCCCCCGCGCCCAAGCCCTACCACGCCGGTGCCTCATCACGCCCCACTCACCGCAGTGGGGATAGTGGGTCGAGGAGGCTCCCTCGCGCCTCGCCCTACCCCGGCTTCCTCGCTACGCTCCCACGCAGCAGAAGAAGTGGGGACAAGTGGGTCGCGGAGGCTCCTCGTCGCCTCGCGCCCAAACAGACCCCGGGTGGTTTCGACGACCGTGGACGACGAAGTTCGACCGGAGGAGTACCTTTCGACCGACTACCTCGACCCTCTTAGCTCTCGGAGAGCCGCCACAGACACGCCCTCGCCGCCACACTACTCTACGCCGCGCCGCAGGCCGCCTAGGAGGGACGTCCGTCGCCGCCGCCACTCACCTACCCCACGGGCCGATCGTGAAGCGTGGCCGTGATTGACTTGTTGTACGGATGTATTTTTGTAATGGCTTTACGCTCAAGAAGATATTGTATAACTCTCCGAGTTAGTAACATGACAACCTTTATCACTTTAAATTGTTCAAATTCATGTATGCATTGCTTGCCTATGCCACACGACGTGACAACACACTAACGTCTCTTGCACCTATCGCTCTAGTAGGGTGATCGCCTAATATGAGGCGATCACTCCATACCCGCGATATCCGCCTTTATAACATTCGTTCTCACAAGCGGTCTCGCAAAGAATACAGGAAGAAAGAATAGAGGGGTGAGGAAAAATTCAGGATCAATCGAAATGCCGAGGCGCAAGTGCAAAGGGAAAGGGAAGGCAAAGGAAGAAGCAAGTACATGCCCGCGCAATTTAGCGCATCAAGATCTCTTCCTACCTCGTGGAGTCAGAGCACCCATGTGTATGTGCGGAGATCTTTGCAGCTTGTCCGCTCTGGGAAATTTCAACTTGGAAGAGGAGGTATTGAAGTGCCGCAACTACGCCTTCGATCCACGGAGAAGAGCTTGAAGGATCGCCGCATGGTAACAATCGTGACGGGTTACATAATATTTGTGAATGAAACTTTGCTAATTTACGCTTCATGCAGTACCTCCGCCATCGGTGAATTTGAGCAAAGGGTTTGATACGGATATCAACCCCGAGGACCAACGGCTTCTTGATCAAGCCAACCGGTAGGACGAGTTCACGTGGCGGCTTCAAGAACAACGCGATGTCGCACGCGAGGAGGCATGTAGGAAGGAAGCGGAGGAGAAGGAGGCCGAGAGAGAGAGAAACGAGAGAGGGCGCGGCGTGTTGAGAAGCCCACGAGGCATGGGCGAATGGGAAGTGGCCTCAAGCACCTCGAGACGCCCGTGTTAACTTTGGTTTTCTTTGTTCGTGGTACTTCTTTCGCTTTTAAGTCGTAATAAAGAGTGCGCCTAACCTTCAAGTGTATGCTCACCGTCCAAGGGCTCAGATATGTCCTATCGCTCCAGTTGTCCCAAATGATGTTATTTTTGTCCATCAAGATAGGTTATAGCATTTTAAGTTCATCAGATTTCATTTCATCGAGTTTGAACCTCATTTGCGAAAGATACGACCATTTTGATGTTTTACCGATTGCATGTTCGGACAACAATAAAATAGTGCAGTCTAAAGTGACATCTAAATATTTTTACATGATTGTAACCTATGCAAGCCCAAGAATGCAACAAAACTGGTTCTGTCGAGTTTTGAGGTCCTTTAGACATTATTCTAACTGCTTGAACAATGAATGTTATAAAGGGTTTAAACTAGTCATCTTTGATTCAAAATGCAATCATATTTAGATATTTTTGCAAAAATGAAGTGCATAAGGTTCTTATTCTATTTATTTCATGATTTATGGATCAACACACATTGTAATTCCTTCACAATCCATAGTTAGAGCTTAGCATTCGAACTCAAATAAAATTATTTTTCTGCAAACAACACATAGATTTTTATTTTACAATCTAATTCCTCATTCCAAAATTTAAATTTAGAAACAAGTTTCATTTCATTTGGACACTCCTAGCAAAAGTTATGGGGTTCATATTAAAAAGGCATATAGCAATTACAAAAAATACTAAAAAAATTACAGAATCCTCTGTCGCCTGTCTCGGGCAAGCATGGGGCCCACTCTGACGGAGCCCAATGGCAGGTGACGGCGCACGGCTAATCGCCCGTGTATGGGGTGATCGCCCCATACACGGGCGACGGGGGTATTTTCGTAATTTTTTTTCGGACGCATAGTTTTGAAAAAAAGAATAAAATTAAATATTAAAGAAAAGAGATTCTTTCTTTTATTCTCACAACATGATCCCTTTGGATCTCAAAAAACACCATGCACTTCGGGAAATACATATATAATTTGGTCCGTATGAGCATGCATATACGCTCGAAATTCAATACTGTTCGCTTGTAAAAAGAAGAAAAAAAAGAAATGCAATACTATTTGACTTGGCTATGCAAGGTAAAGGGGACGTAGTGTGTGTGTGTGTTTTTATGGATTTATAGGTAGTAAACAGAAAAAAGAAAACCTGATTGAACATTCCCTCGAGGCTGCAGGTGGCTAAATTAGCCTTTCAGATGAATAAGTTTGGGAGAGTAATTTTGTGGAGCTAAAACTGCGAAGTACAACGTCAGATGGCACTTTGCATTTTTACTATGAACATAACTGGTCACTGTAGTACTTTGTTATAATGCATAGTCCTAATTGTCTGACCACTTACAAGAAGATGTGAGTGCATATTTGCATCAAAGGCTTGTCTCTTCCTTAGAGATATAGCTTGCTCTCGCTCTTCTATTTAGCCACCTTTCTAAAGACCTCTTACATTGGAGATGCTCCCAGGACCTGCATTGATTTGTGACGACGACATCTCTTAGTAGATGTACGTTTATGACTACCGTCTCAAGCCGTACAATTTGAGATTGTGATATATGCTCTGCATGTTGGATCATTCTATTTTGAAACACGGCATAATGTTTCTATCCTGCCGATCGAGACGATCTAGTCATGGCGTGGAGGCGCTACCACTACAACAAAAGGATTTATATTAGACTTCTCATCACCGGTGGTTTTCAAAAATCGCCTGTGATGGTTGATCATCACTGACGGTTTTTCTAAAAATAGTCAGTGATGAGTATCATTGTCACACATCACGAACGGTTTTAATAAAAAACTATCTGTGATGAGTTTTTTTTGGAAATAAGTACGGAAAGACACGACCTCCTTAGTGTTTTAGGGTTTTCTGAGCTATTTTTGATGTGGCTGCGATTGATCTAGCATGGTTTATGATTTAGAGTAAGGTTTTAGCTAGTTAATTTGTGCTCCAAATTAAGAATGTATGCATGTGCACTCCTAGTGTACTTAATTCATTATTTAACACTTATTGTTATATACATAGCGTAGATGGACTGAAGCTGGATGTACGCTGAAAATCGTGCGAGTGCCGAGTACATTAATGTCGTCTTTACTTTTAGAAGAGCTGCAGAGGAGGATATGTTGAACAAGGGGTGCAATTTATGCCTTGTCCATGCATTGACTGCGAGAATCTGAGGATGTTTCGAAACTCAGCGCAAATTGAAGCACACTTGATTCTAAGGGGTTTAAAAAGGGCTATACTTGTTGGACTAGTCACGGTGAAGAGCAGATTATACAGAAAACAAGTAGTATTAACAATGTCGAAGAAGTCAATGATACGTCGAATGATATTGATTGTGCTTTCGACAAGGATATGTTTCGCGATGATAATCTGGATCAGATGTTGTGCGATGCAGAAGGGAATCGTGATGAGCGAGAGTATGAAAAATTCCGGGCTTGATGGACGACTTAGAGAAACATTTGTTTCGGGGCTACAAATCCAAATACACAACGTTGTCATCCATACTTGAACTGCTGAAATTGAAGGCAAGCAACGGTTGGTTCGACAAGAGTTTCACGACACTGTTAGGTCTATTAGTGGATATGCTTCTGGAAGAAAATGAGTTGCAGACAACCACCTACAAAGCCAAGAAGGTTCTTTGTCCCTTAGGAATGGAAGTAGAAAGAATACATGCATGTCCTAACGACTGCATCCTCTACCACAAAGAGTACGCAAACTTGCACGTATGTCCGGTGTGCAACGCATCCCAGTACAAGCGTAAAAATCAATTAGATGATGACAACAAGAGCATTGAGGTGAAGAAAGGACCTCCGCTAAGGTGGCGTGGTATCGCCTGTAATTCCCTTTGAAGCGCTTATTTATGAACCCAAAGGAGGCAAAATCATATGCTCGCACTCGGATGAGCGTAAGAACGATGGAATGCTAATGCACCCTACTGATTCCACCTAGTGGAGAAACATCGATAGGAGGTTTCAAGAATTTGGTGCGGATCTGAGGAATATAAGGTTTGGATTGAGTACAGACGGAATGAATCCTTTCGGTAACATGAGCAACCGTCATAGCACTTGCCCTGTGAATCTCTGTATCTACAACCTTCCTCCTTGATTGTCTATGAAGCGGAAGTACATTTTATTATCTATACTTATCCAAGGAAGCAACCTGGGAACGATATTGATGTGTACCTAGCACCATTGGTGGAAGATCTGAAAACACTATGGGTTCCTGGGGTACAGGTATGTGATGCTCACAAACGGGAGAACTTCACTTTGCACTACCTATTGTTCTACACAATAAATGATTATCCTGCTGTTACTAACCTGTCGGGCCAGAGTACAAAAGGAGCCAAAGCTTGTGCTTACTGCTTAGATGATACAGAGAGTGTGTGGCTAAATCATTCGCGCAAAACCGTGTACATGCGTCACCGTAGTTTCTTTCGAAGGAATCACCCATAATGCAAGATGAAGAAACAATTCAACAGAATGAACGAAGACGGTTTAGCTCTAAAGCCTTCAAGAGGGACAGATGTTTATGATATAGTTAAGAACTTGGATGTTGCGCTTGGAAAGACACAAAATCGAGGACCCGTGAGAAGAACATATAGAAGAAGAGATCAATATTTTGGGACCTACCTTATTGGGAGCACCTAGAAGTTCGGCACTGCATCGACGTCATGCACGTAGAGAAGAATGTCTATGATAGCTTGATTGGTCTCTTACTGAACACTAAGGGCAAAACAAAGGACGGTATAAATACACGGCTTGACTTGTTTGATATGGACATCAGACCTGAGTTAGCACCGAAAGAGACAGATAAAGGCTGAACGTACTGTGAATCTGTTTGTTACACTCTATCCAAGGCCAAAAGAACTGAACTGTGCTAGTACTTGCATGGTGTGAAAATTACATCCAGTTACTCCTCCAACATGAGGAGACTTATTTCCATGCAAAATTTAAACCTAACTGGCATGAAATTTCATGATTGCCATGTGCTTATAACACATATGCTCCCTATCGCAATTAGAAGTACTTTACCGATCAAGGTCCGGAAGACAATCACAAGGCTATGTTATTTCTTTAACACAATTACTCAGAATGTCATCGATCCCGAAGGGCTAGGTGCCCTGCAGGCCGAGGTGATGATGACTCTATGCAATCTTGAGATGTATTTCTCTCTATCGTCTTTCGATATCATGGTCCATCTCATTGTTCACCTTGTGAGGGAGATAAAGATGTGAGAGCCTGTGTTCCTACGTAGCATGTATTCGTTCGAGAGGTGCATGGGAATTCTCAAGTCCTATGTACGTAATCGATCTCTAACGGAGGGTAGCATTGTCGAAGGTTATGCAACCAAAGAGATCATCGAATTCTGCGTGGATTACATGGCTCAGGTCGAACCGATAGGTGTGCCTCGATCCCGCCATGAGGGGAGGCTCTAGGGTATCGGGACCATCAGAAGGAAAGCAATCACGTCTGATCCAGCTACGTGTGCTAAAGCCCATTTCACAGTTTTGCAACACATGGCTGTAGTGTCCCCATATATCGATGAGCACAAGAATTGGCTAAGGCAAGAGAATCCATCGCGGTAGGAGTCTTGGATTATCAGACAGCATAACCTTCAGTTCAACAAATGGTTGAAGGAGCGACAACCCATCACTGGAAGCTCGTTAGGAGATACGCTGATATGGTTGGTAAAAGGACCAGCATTTACAATTGTAACTTGGAAAGAAAATGACTTAAATGGGTACACATTTTACACGAGAGATCAGGATATGAAGAGCACAAACCAAAACAGCGATATCCACATAGATGCGCTCAATACCACTGGGTCGACGAGGAGTTCCTACTATGGATTCATTGAGGAAATTTGGGAGCTCGACTACATACTATTCAAAATCCTCTTATTTCGGTGTCATTGGGTATACCTGCAGTGGGTGAAGGTTGACAAGTATAGCGCCACTACTGGGGACCTCAATCATGTCAGATACCAAGACGAATAATTTGTACTCACTAACCTAGTTATTCAAGTCTTCTATGTAATTGACCCGTCCAACAAGAAGCGCCACGTGGTTCTTTAGGGAAAAGAAGGATTGTTAGTGTTGAGAATGTAGTAGATAAGGAAGAATACAATCAGTTTGATGAGTTGCCTCCTATCGAAAATAGCATCATGATCCAGGAAGAACAACCTGAGGAAGCTAGCTACACACGCGTCGATTATCGTGAAAGTCTAATTTTTATTCAAAAGAATAGCAAGTGGAGTTATGATGAGGTTGTCATGTTTAATGTAAGTGTACCTGTATTTTAACGTCAACCAGCTAGCTATGAATATGTCTGGTCAATATATGCATTACTTCAAGGACAGTTCCTCATTGATATTGCGTTGTGGCATGTAATCTTTGTAAGTATAGACATATTTCAGTGTACATCTATATGTATATCATATATTCATATTTCAGTGTTACAACAGCATGGCAAGCTTGTTTTGTTCCTAAGAGAAGCAATGATCGCTGGGTTTAATTCAGTGGAAACTAAAAACTTGTTTGACAAATCCCAACCCTCACTACAAAAATAAAGGCATTTAATTTGGTGTTACGACCATACCAAAAAAAACTAATGTTACATTTTTTAAGTGACAAATAAAAACTGAAATATGGATTTCTTCCTTTTCTTTTTGTTTATGGTACAAAAGGTCAAATTAAAGCTAAAATGCTCTTCAGGGCAAAACAAGTTAGCTAGTTGGTCAAATTAAAGCCAAAAATTTTGCGCACAAGAATGATACTTCTAACTTAATAAATCAAACCGATATAAGATATAATATTGTGCGTCAAAGTGAATCGCACAAGACCATTCGGGCAAAAAGCACCCACCCACACAGGCTCGGCCCACTGGGTACGCGGGTAAGATCGTGCAATGGAGGAGGGAGGACGACAAGGCAATCCAAAAGGATAACTCCCTGCCATTTGCCTCAATCTTAGACCCGCACGCCCGAAACTGGGTAAGAGCGGGGTCATGTCCCATGTCTTTGGACGGCGTGTCCTTTGCAAACCCCGCAGACGATAAAGTGTCCCAACGACTGGTAAGATATCGAACTGCATAGTTTGTAATTAGTCTATATATAACTTCATAAGTGAAATAACATGTTGGGATCTTAGATGCAGATAGCGTTGAGTACAGAATCTTTCTAGGGCTCTTTCCAGGCAGACAGGGAGAAAGATGCTCTCCACGGCTTTGGAAAACAAGGAACACCAGGGTCACACACGAGGAAAATGTGTTTTTGTTCCCTGAAAAATAGGATTCCCATAAGACTCCAATACGTACCGGAGTAGAAAGAGAACTAAAGCTGAGCACGAGGAATGGCTAGTAGCACTCATTGAATAAAGGATTGAGGAAAGGCTGAGAACGTAATTCGATGATCAGCTAAGAAGCCTTGAGGAAATGATGGAGCAAAGGGTGGTTGCGGAGAGGCACACACGGAACTTTTAAGCCCAGACGCAATTCAGCTCAACTAACCGTCGGAGCAGCTGCGCATCTATAACATCCTAAAATTAAAATAAGTAAGAAATTAAATTTTATAATTTTTTATATTTATTAATGCTTTTTCTTTATTTTCTGAATTTTTCTGGATTTTCCTTGATGTTTGCTCTAATGGAAAATCTTTATAAGTAATAGACGAATAACAATAATAAAAGCTTACATTAATAAAATGTATAAAAATCCCTGCATAATCTTGAGAGATATCTAGAATTCTACTTCTGAATTTCAAAATCCAAGTAATCATATTGTGCAATAAATGCCTAATTATTGTTTCTTGACTAGCAATAGTAAGCTTGTCAGATTTAAATAAAAATAATACAACCTTATCTTGAGCTAAAAATTTAATATTATATTATGGATATATAAATACATATACAGTAAAAATATTAAAAATAAATAATCAGTTTTATGATATTTTAAAATTCAAAAATAGAATTTTTGAAAATCTAAGAATCAGAATGTCAGAATTTTTATAAATTAAATACAAAATATATTAAATTTTAATTTTTACTGAATACTTATATGGACAATAGAAACTCCTATAAAAAGTTTTGATGAGATATAAACTTCCATAAAATTCAAAAATCAAAAACTGAAATCTGTGCACAGCGTCTTGTTATAATTTTTATAAATTCTATAGGCATCCAATCAGTTTGAAAATTTAACAGTGTATTCAAAATTATCTCTAGTAGACACGGTAAATTCCTCATTAAATGTCCGACTTGATAGGTAACTGATTCAGTTCATCCAACCGAGATCTGTTCTTAGCCAGTTCTAGATTTGGCTTAACATCCACCGATCTTTCACTGGCGCGTGGGGTCGATCCACTGTTTGGGGCCACCCGGCAGTGGCAGCTTCCTTATTCTTTATCCTCTCGCCGATGAGGACTGGCAGAGCGCCGCCAGAATCGCCATCCGTCAGAGCCAGCGCCACCCTTGGCCACTTGCGCTGTCGACTAATGCTCCTCGCCACGCTCCGCCATGTACCACCCCGCCGTGTTTCAAACCCTGCCATACCGACCTCTATTGTCCCCGTCATCCTCGCAACCGGGCAGAGCCACCTCACTGCCATTTGTCAACAGGGAAAACGCTCGTTCGATCGCTGCCACTGCATGGTCGAAGCAATCAAGGCGCTGCCATGCCCTGCCACCTCTGCCACAACAATCATATACTGCAATTATCGCCAAGTCTCGCGTCAGTAGAACCTCTAGCCGCTAGCTTCCATGAAGCTTCACCATACTCATCGCCTCGGCTATAAAAGCCGTTGATCTTCTTTAGCTTCGCAAGCTCATGCGATTCCAAAGGCTCACTCCACCTCGAATCACTCGAAAGCCAAGCTCTGTCTTTGCGCCATTGAGTCCACCGTAGCCGCAGAACCTCTAGGATCAGGGTAAAACCCAATCAAGTAATCCAGTGGGCTATTATCCAATTAATTGAGTATAGATTATCTTGATGATGTCCTGACCTCATCCCAATCTTCAATTTCAGCTCTTCTCGGCCGATCATCAGCCACCGCGAGCTCATTTCTTCTCCAGATCTGGCCACCCGGTGGCAGCCCAAATCAGTAGACCTCCAATCAAGGTGAGATGCAAAATGGATTCCCTGTGACCCCTATATGCTCAATCATCCACCAATTTGGATTGAAGCGATTTCTTCTTTTCCCTGGTCGTGCCGCCATTGGAGCTGCCTCTGAGCTCCCAACCAACGCTGACCATGATCAAGTACACAAGCAAGCGCGCTTCATCGAGCCAAATATTCGCCTCGGTGCTACGAGACTCGCCGAAGTTGCGCCGCCGCCATGACCTAGCCGAAGTCTCTATTTTCTTTCACCTACTTGTGGGCCATTGTCGTCAGCCAAAGTGAGGAGGAAGAACGGTTCGATCTGGTAAAGGCGCTTTCCAGTTCAGAAAACGTATTTCAGTTTTACAGTTCATTTTCTAACCGGCTGAAAATCAAACTTTAATATCTATTGCAATTTAATTCCAATTTTAGTAAACCAAAATTCTAAATTCATCTAAAATCAGTTGGACCCAGAATATGCAAAAACATTTAATTTTTGGAACAAAGTTTAATTATTTTCTTTGCAAATATCAGAAAACCTAATATGGCCATTAATAAAAATAAGTATATAATAGCTCATAAAATAATAAAATATTTTATATAAAAATATTTAGAATAAGACATAGTTTACATTATTTTAATAAAAGGAAATGCAAATCACCACAATAGATGTATGTATAATTTATCGCGGCTAAAAGCAAAATAATGCAAAATTAGTTCTAAAATAGTTCTAGGATCATCACCTACTAATGCCAGTAAAATGAATGAATGATCATGTATAGTGTAGTCGCAACTTAAATCGAAGTCCGACTCGTTATAATGTTAACTTTATGGTCATTTATGCTATTTCAGCAGCAAATAAAATATCACATCTAAACACTAAAATTTATCAAATCAGTGTAGTAATACTCTTCAAAGTACATACTATTATATTCTGAAGAAAGAATCTCATTTTATCATAATTTGCATATATATCTTGATAGCAAAATAACCTTAAGTATTATTTTTCAGAAACGCTTAAGCATTTTCGGCAGCTCATAAAACAACTCGTCTAAATGCAAATTTTATCAAGAATAGCCCAGAAATGATTCATGAGATATGATCTACCATAATCTAGAAAAATATTCATATTTCAACTTGCATTTCACCTAAATCCTGCTAGTACAATAACATTAAGTGTTAAGGTCACCAAGAACACATTATATGAATAATCGAGTTTATGTAACCTTTAACTAATGATTACTCTCATTAATCCAAATAATTTTAGCATCTAGAATTGTAAAATATAAGCACAAGAACACATGATTTTAGCTTCTTGAATTCGTAAAATAAATAAGACTGATCAATAAAAATAAGAAGTTATGATACCACTTAACTTAGAAACTACTAATAACATAAAAATAAAGACAATCTAAGAAGCAAATACCTAAATCATAAGAACCTAACCCTAAATCACATCTGTCTTCTTAAGCAAGTCTCTATTTGATTTTTCATCTGATTTCTTTTGTCCTTATTAAAGTTTGTTATCTACTTTCTTATCGTCGAACAACGTGTAGAACCTGACGTCCCAGATACGAACACTGACGACCTTGAGATCAACTTTGACGACAGTCAGCAAGGCAAGCACCCCTTTGATCATGTTGATCCCAATATTCAATTTTCACTTGGTTTTACCAAACCAATTTATGCATGCTCGTATTTTCTGTAAATTCGCTATATTGTGGTACTGGTAGATATACCTGTTGTCTCATGAAACTTCCTTGATAAGTATTGACATGTGAACCTTGATAACCCTAGAACATGGTTAGATAATACATAATGGGTATATACGATTTAATAATCATGCTTAGCCATGCTTTAGATTTGGGATGAACAAATTGGATAAACTGATCATTGGAATTATTGAGACATGATGATGGTTAATGGGATCAATGGTAATTTCTTAAAAACCCAAAAGTAAAAACTATGGTTTTGATGCGGGTGATTATTGGCAATAGCCGGTTGTGCAGATGGAAATGCACGAGTGTAGGGTGGAGTATCGCTCAGATCGGATTAAGGACCGAACGAGTGTTGTATGATCCAAGAAAAATCTATACAACTACAAGTGCTCGAATGGGGCAGTCTTGAACCAATTAAGTTATCTAGTTTAATTTTGCACATTGGTAGGCTGAAATGGTATGTACGCCATGCTATGGGGGAGAAGTGGGACAATTTGGTGTACCACCATTTGTCGTATTAATACACATATCTTAAGCTGTCGTCATGGATTTGTCGTATTAATACACATATCTTCTGTTGCCGTCATGGGGAGAAGTGGGGCAATGGTGTGTCACCCTTTTGTCGTACTAGGTACACACATCTTCTGCTGCATAGTATGAGTTTTACATCACCGTGTTGGTGCAAAGTTAACCTAGGCAATGTAAAGGTTTTCGTCATGAACATTCTGGCCACACGCCAATGGTGCATGCGGCAAAAAGAAAAGGTCATGACTTGTGGGTAAAGCTGTACACCTCTGCAGAGTGTAAATCTAATCGATTAGCCGTACTCGTGGTTATGGGAAACCTGGTGAACTGGCACTAGTTAAATGTTTTGCTATTTTCAAAAGTGCTTGGCTTCATTTGTTTTGCCACGTGTTGGCAAGGAATGATGATGACAGGATTGATTTATCGGATGAATGGTTATGTGTTGGCAAAGGAATGGTTATTGGATTTTTGTATCATTGAATTACTCAATGCTCGCGAAGGGCTGTGAGTATTACTTATGCTTTACTTATTTCTTATCAGTCAAATTTGCTCTTACAAATTCCGTTTCTAAATGACAACTTGATTTACAAATTCAATTTCGCTTTATGCAATTAATCAGAGTGACCTTTCTTTTGATTCAAGCCTGCATATATTATAGGTTTTGAATAAGTCTTGCAAGTACTTAAAGTACTCAACTTGCCATTGTTGTTATTTTTAGGAGAAGAATCAGAATACCCTGGCGACATTTATTTCAACGCAGGATTCGGGATTTTTCTAGGGTTGTACCTTGTCAGTTGCTTGTGGGAGTATTGGGCAAACTACAAGTCTTTTGGTTTTTCCGCTGCAACAATTATGTACTTCTGGATTGTAAGCCAGAGTTTACTTAATGAAATATATGTACATTATGTATGGATGTGACATCAATATTGTAAATGTGTGTACTAGCCACTGATTATGGGACTAGTACAGATTGCACATGAGATTTCTATTTTTGCATTTATGCGAAAATGGGGGTCGTTACAGCGTCCACCCCTGAGACAGACGTGGACGATGCCAAATTTTCTGTCGATGACATCCGGGTAATATATATATCTGCAATGCTCCATAGATACACTTTTTGGACGTGTTAGCTAATTGTGTACCCTTATATAGATGGCCATGCTGTGTAATTGTGAGGCCCCGATTTTGATAATAAATACCAAAAATGGATACCATGTGCATACAGTACTAGTCCCATGATCAGTAGCTAGTACGCACAAATACAAATTGATATCACAGTCATACACAAACTTTATTACACAGAGGAAGTAAGATTACATATTATTTTACAATACCAAAAGTAAAAGCTGCGGTGGAGACAACTTCTTGTAGTATGCCTTTTTAACCCATTATTCCACAGCAACCGATAAGGAAAAATCCTTAGATAAATTCATCGTTAAATTCCCGTATCTCTGCATCAACGTATGAATCATCGTGGTAATCTGATTCTTCACCTAAAAACATCAACATGGGCAAGTTGAGTACTTACGCACTCGCAAGACTTATGCAAATCAGAAATACATGCGTGTCATTCCAATGGAAGGCTATTAAGGTTAATTTTGCATAAAGCCGCTTTGAATGGTAAATACAGAATAATAGATTGCAAAATGTAATTTTAAATAAAAGCAATTTAATCTGAAAGTGATAGAATGTAGCGTAAATAAATCACAAATGCCCGGGTATAACGACCATATTCAAAATCGCTTCCACCGACACACGCTGGAAATTTCTAACACATGGTAGAAACCATATTTTATGAAAATAAGCAAACCGCTAACTATGTGATGACTTTACCAAGTGTCCATGACCACGATGCGCTAATCGATTAGTTTTACACTGCAGAGGTATACGACTTTCCCACAAGACATGACTGACTCTTTGAGCAATCGATATTTGCACACTTCCTTTAGTGTGCCGTAGAGAGTCATGTTATAACCGTTACATTATTTAATCGTAACTTTGCACCAGCACGGTGATGATAAACCCATTCTGTGGCGTAAGAACTCAGAGCATAGAAATGATGGAACTACCTACGCTTTGGCGACACCGCTATATTAGTAGACGCTTAATCTATGATCACCTCGGTGTGGACGCCTCGCCGAGCAATTCATTAAGAAACACTGTACTACTCCGCCTTCCAAGTGCAAAGCTAGTTTTAAACAACTTAATAAGTCGAGCTCTCCCATACCAAAGACTTGCGGTTGTATGAATATTCTTGGCCGAAAACAACCCATAGTTCTGTCCTTAACTCGACACGGGCAACAATCTCCACCCTACACTACGTGCAAAACATGCACTCCCGGCTATTGCCAATAATTGCCCGCATCTAAACCATAGTTTTATTTTCATATTTTTCCACCCAAAATACCAACCACAAAAATGGTCATACCCATTTAAATGTCATGTCCAAAGTCTTTAATCATGTCACAGTTTTATGTTCATTTAAGCTTTGGCTAAGCATGTCACTAAATGTGAGTAACCCAGATTGACATTAAATAATGTCTAAGCTATTCTAGGGTTTTCAAGGTTCACAATTTTCTACTTATCAAGGAAGTTACGTAAGTCTATTGGTACAACTACCATTACCCGAAATATAGCATACTTTAATAAAATAAAATATGCAGTAAAACATTTAATGAAAACATTTACAAAACAGGGTTCAATATGATCAAAGGGGATTGCTTGCCTTGTTGATTATCCTCGACTTCGAACTCCTGATCGTCGAATGTACCGGATTTGTCGGGTTCTACACGTCGTAGGGCAACATATAATAAATACCAAATTTCAATAGGGCCAAAAAGAAATCAGATGGAAATATTCAAATAAAATAACTTCATAAATTCAGAATTGGCTGCAAGCATTATTTGTTCTTATTTGCAATTTAAAGATTTAATGTATTCAAATCATTATTGCATTATTTACCACCCATTTAACAACTTAAAATTTTATTATAACAAACCCTAAGTATTTTTACATTTTTTGGTTCCTGAGGTTACAAGGAATCTAACAAAATTTACTTTACTAAATTTGGAGGCCATTGGCAAAATTTTCATATATGATATATTTCTAACCTTTCCTTTGAATTTAAATTCAAAATTCAAATAAAATTCAATTCTAAAATATTTTTGCATATTCTGAATCTACCTGATTTTAGATGAATTTACAAATTTATTTCATCAAATTGGGTTAGCTAGTTCAAAAGATATTCAAGTTTGAATACTCTAGGTTTGCTAAAATACAGAAAATTAGAAAACTTCCGAAAATGGAAAGTACGCTTTCATTGCGGTCGCTACCAAGCGCTTAACATGCGGGGCCACTATCACGATCGGCAAGACGCAATTGTGCTGGCCGACGCTGCTGGCCCGACGACGCGCGGTGGGTCATCAGCGGGTCCGCGATGTCGCTGGCGCAAAGATAACAGACGCTGGCCGACAACTGGTCCACGCGGCGAGCCGACGGCGACGCGCGGTGCGGATGACCACCGGGCCGCTAGGGCAATGACGCAGCTCGGCGCATGGCGCGGCGGCCAATGTGCCGGCCCGCTAGGTGGTTACCCAGATCAGGGCCGCGACGACTGAGCTCACCGCCGGCGAACCAGATCATGGCGGCGGAATCGTTTCCACCAATAGCATCAGTGGACCCGTGCGCACGCTTGGGCGGTGGCGCGGCGACCGGAGGTGACCGGGAAGGGTGGTTCCACCAGAGAGGGGCGGCGGTGCTCACGGCTAACCGGCGATTTCGCAAAATTTGGGCTCCCCGAGTTTGAAGATCACCTCTACAAGCATCAGTGAGCCTCAGGGATCTCATTTCTGGCTTTGGTTCGAAGAATGGGAGGTGGAGGAGGGTTCTCACCGTGCGTGGTGGCGGCGGAACGAAAAACACGGCGCGGGGGCTCGTCGGCGACGAAGGGCTTCAACTGAGGCTCGGGATGATCTCCTGATGGTGAGGGGAAGCTACGTCTCGGAGGAATTGGGTTGGATTCGAGTGAGGCGGTGAATTGATGGTTTCTCCCCTTTCTCAGGTTTTGCCGTCGTTAGGGAAGAAGAGAGAAAATGGCGCCGAATGGTTTCTCAGGGGGATGGCTGGGTCGGCTGCGATAAGGCGAAAAGGTTTTATATGGGGAGGCGAAGGCGGTTTGGGCGCGGGTGCGAGAAAGACCGAGACGCTCCTCGCGGGAGAGAGTAGGGAGAGGGAGAAGAAGGAGATGTGACGAGAGGCTGACACGCGGGGGCCAGATGGCAGCGGGTGCCGACAAGCTTGTCCGACTGACAAGCCAGGCCCACAAGTCAGTGAAACAAGAAAAGAAGTCAGGCGAAGGCTCAGGACAGAACGGGAGGATTACGGGGTTTTCGATGGTCAAACCGACTTGAAAATTTATAAAAATTTTACCCTAGGTCGGAAAGAGAATTAACAGACTCATGTGAAATTTTCACCATTTTATGATTCATGTAGATTGTTAGATAATTCTGACAATGCAGCTGTTGCTGTTCTGCCCATTCGGTGTTTCATTTAATTTATGATTGAAATGAAGTTAATATTTTACAAAACTTTTTATCAGAGTCTGATATGGTAGTATACACCTTATGTAATATTTTACAAAACTTCCTTTTTTATATAATTTACTTGATTAATTATTATTTTAATCAATCCAGCTCTTCCACCGACTTAACAAAGTTGTGGAGAGCCCTTAGATTTTTGTTATGACTTTGTTAAATTTTTGTTGACTTGGCATTTTTTTACTTTTTACCTTTTTCCATTTACTATATTCTTCAATTCACTTTCTTGCATTAAAGAAAAGCCAAAAGAATATCCAATAAATCCAGAAATTTCAGAAATAATACACAAAGTATTTTTAATTCATTTTTATTTCTTTTATAATTTTTTAGGCTGTTACAGTAATCTCCAAGTGAGGCTTGCCAACGGCTCTATTCCCCTGCAGGCTGCTTGGGGGCACGCATATCCATCTGATCAAGGGCGATAGTGCACGGTCGCACGGTAACTCCGGGTTACACGAAGGTCCATGTCGACGGTGTACATAAAATTTGCAAGGCCATCACGCTGTAGATGCCCCCAAACGACGAGATCGTGATACTAGGGGATGCCATTGGCATATTCATCCAGTGACCCAAGTGGGACATCTCCTTCGACGACCTTCCTGCAACACCGAAGCTACATGCATAACATGAGCCACTTGCTGCGTCGGAGCTACCAGCACTACCGAAGCCACGTGCTGCATTGAAGCAGGCCACCAAATTGGTTACCGTGCCCATACGTCACAGGTCGGCACTTCACTTCGGGCCCAGTGGTCTCCCGTGAAGATGACCTATGATAGACAATGAGGCGACGACAAGTTCAAATCGAAGCGGACCACGGAGGCCCCTAACTTTCTGTTGGCACGGCAATTCAAGCTAGTACAGCTGTTCGTACTGGTAGAGCGCCAGTAGATGCTCACAATAGCTTGCGTTAGATTGCAAAATTGGTGCATGGAACAAGCTAACAAACCGATGGCACAACGGGTATCGAGTACCTCGGTCAGCTTCAAGGAGAAGCATTTCTTGCACCAGGTTTCGGGAGGCTTTTTTGTGGTCGGCTTCAATGACTTGTTCGATCTCTACAACCTCAACGCCCTCTATATATATATATATATATATGATCCTTGCTTTTGTATATATAGATATATGATCATTGAAGCAAAAAAAAAGAATCGGTGGGTTTCCTCGACCCACACATGGTGTCCAAGCAAATCATAGACGAAAATTTACAAATCGTCTAGGAGTATGTGGAAAACACATTAATGGCTCAACAGGAAAAGGATTTCATACTTTTACCCCACAACTCGGGATAAGTGCTTCAATATTTGCTATACATGTTGATTTGTATTTTACACACAGCTCGAAGTTAGGTTGGATGACCATGGCGACATACCTGTGTAGGTTTCACTGGGTTCTACTTATAATTATACCAAGACAGAACGGGATATTTTACATTGATTCCAAAAAGAGCGGCACCCACGATTTGACGCCTATGATAAAATTACTCGAGACGTCGTTTAATGTCTACAGAGCTTGTGGAGGGATACAGAAGGACTCGTCATAGCTGAAGCACGTTCATAAGTTTTCAGTATCCGCTAGTACACAATAATCCTTCACACTCCATAATAATACATCCGGAACTAAACAATTCTATTTTGGCAGTGCCACCAGCAGCCAAAGGCCACTAACCAATGTGGAATCTACGTTTGTCACAACATGCAAATCTTCATTGGTGTAAAGAAGACCAATGTCATAGAGGTTTGTCAATCTTGCAATAATTGTTTTCACTTATCAATTTATATACATGCAAGACTTTACTCTTCTCATCGATAGGCTTGGAAATGCGCTGAATTTGCGTTGGAACAGGCTGAACTGCTATGAATTCGAGGACAACTCTGTGCCTTTTTGATGCGTGAGGCCATAAATCTAAAAGACGAATGCCACTCAGCCTCACCTGATGAGTTATGAATTTATTAGTTACCACTTGGATTAATTTGTGAAGCTTATGCTGTGAATTTGTGAGTTGTAGTTATGGATTTGATTGGTTAATATATCTTAGTTGATTTCTGAAATGGATACGCTGTGTGTAATATGTAATCTGAGTTGATTTCTGAAATGTATGTCATAATAATATGCTTATGATGTAAATTATGTAATCTATTTTGTTTCAGAGGGTATGGCTAGCATTTCCTAAGACTAGCCAATAAAATAAAAAATCTTCAATAATACAAACCATCATCACAAACGGTTTTAGATAAGAACTGTCTATGATGATGGATTATTACAGAAGATTCTAGCAACGAACTGTCTGTGATGATGGACTATTACAGATGGTTTGTAGTTAGAACCGTCTGTGATGAGGGAATATCACATACAGTTATAGGTTAGAACCGTCTGTGATATTCCCTCATCACAGACAATTCGTAGATAGAACCATCTCTGATATTAATTGTAAGATCATGTGCTGAAAAATTGGCTTAGTGATGAAATTGGCATTGCAAAGTGGTTGTGCTCATGGCATGTGTGGTGCTTTTGCATATGCTGTTTCAGATGTTTACTTGATATGCTTATGATAGCATGGTAATGGTTTTGCTTTATGCAATGCGCTCGTGTGAGTGGTTGCACGGATTGATGTTGAGTCAAGTCGTGGACTTGTGCTCGAGTTGTTTCTTGTTTACTCATGTGCAGTGTTGCTTGAGGCGAACATGGTCGATGACGGACCGAACTAGGTTCATGGAGGAACCGAGGTTCGGGACTAGGTTCGTGGAGGAACCGAGGTCTTAGTGGTCAAGGATGTCATGCGGGACGCTCGGGCTAGAGAACATGCACATGGAGGTCGGTTAGTCACGTATTTAAAGATGTGGGCCGTATATGCGCAAGAGTTGTTTTTGGCCATGTTGGGTCAGGTTGAGATGTATCTGCACTCTTTCTATGTTGGAAGTGGAGTTGTATTCAATCTCCTTATGTTTGCTCAAGATAAATAGGGGGAGGTGTCTCCTGTTTATTTTGAGTGCGGAGGTTTTAGGGTTTGTACTCTTTTGTTGAGAGTATTATAAACTGCACTAGCAAGAAAAAATAAAGAATCGATTTTCCTCACCAGATGGACGCAGAACCGAAATCTTCGCGTGATGCTACAGTACCCACGATGCTACAAGAGTCGCGCAGCCATCGCTTATGCACGCTTTGCTACAAGAATCACTTCCGGTTTTCCTCCGGCTTTGGTTCTTATAGATTGATTCGTTGTCTCTCTTGATTCAACAAGTTTAATCTTGATTTGATCCATCCAAAACCTTTTTAGGGTATTAATTTAGTGTTCCTCAAAGTTTCGTTGGTTAATCTTTTGTAGATTGTGATTAATCACGAAATTAGGGTTTGATCAATTCTCGTCATAATCTGTCACAGCATGCGTGTGAGTTTAATAAGTTTTGATCCGTAGGTTCGATCGAGCTGATTCTTCTTTTGTTAGATTCGCATTGGAATCTAGTTTCTACAGTGCAAATTGCAGGTCAATCCGACGGTTGGATCTCCAGGAATTCGCGATTTACCGAATGCATCTAACTCTGTTTTGTTGAATACGAAAGCAATTATTTGAGTCCGAATTGGGGTGAATTTTTAGTAGATCAAAAATTTTGTTTTAGCTTCCGCACAATCATTCACCCCCTCTGATTGCTAGTTTAGTATATATCGATCCTACAAGTGGTATCAGAGCACGGTTTTTCTAATTTATCTTAACCGGTGATTAGATTCATGGATCGTTATTCGACAAAACCGTTTGTGTTCGATGGTGTTGATTTTCAATTTTGGAAGGCCAAGATGGAGGCGTATATCCAAGCGCAGGGCTTCGCAATTTGGAAGAAGGTTTACAAACCGTATGAAGTTCCTGAGAACGACAACGTCAACGACGCCAATCGTGCACATGTTGAAGCAAATAGTAAGGCACGCAACTTGATCATCCAGGGCTTGGGACGCAGTGACTTTGATCGAGTGGTTCATCTTCGATCCGCATATGAGGTATGGAAATCTCTTTGTGACTATCATGAAGGATCAAACACTGTCAAAGAGGTTCGCCAAGATATATATAAGAAAGAATACATGCGGTTTGAGATGAAGCCTGGTGAGTCGCTAGATGATTTCTTTGCACGTTTTAATAAAATTCTTAGTAATTTGCGTGCTGTTGGAGTTAGTTATGACGATGCTGCTAATGCTAGACAATTGCTTGGTGCATTAGACATGTCTATTTGGGAGGTGAAAGTTACATCCATTAAAGAATCAACTGTCATGAGTACACTTACTTTAGATGTTCTTTTCTCTAAATTAAAAACTCATGAATTGGATGTTCTTGCTAGGAAGAATGATCACAAATCAATTGCTTTGACCTCCCAATCTAGCATGTCTCATAATAATGCTTCTTCAAGTTTTGCTTTGTCTTTCTTGTCTTCACTAACCGATGAATGATTGAGGAATTTTGGAAGAAGACTTGGCATCACTCTCTTCTCGTTTTAATAAAGCTTTGCAGAATGTGAGAATGAGGAAGAGGGTTGGTGGAGGCCCTCCAAGATGCTATCGGTGTGGTGATCTCAACCACATTCGTCCAAATTGTCCTAAACTTGCGGGTAAATCATCGAAGGAGGAGAAAGAGACAAAGTACAAGCGCTCGCTCAATGACAAGAAGAAAAGGAGCTTCCTAAATAGCAAAGTTGTGCATCGAGCTCTTTCAAAGACTTGAACAAGTCAACTCGAGTGATGTAGACTCAAAGTAGTGATGAAGATACAATATCCAAAGGTAAGACGAGACAAGACTTGACGAGCTTGTGTCTCATGGCAAGTATGGACAGCTCAACCAAGATGAACTTGACAAATGAGGAAACGAGGTAAATCCTTCTTACAATGAGCTTTCAGATGTCGTTGTTCGTCTTGGTACGCTTTTAGAGAAAAGAAACAAGAAAATTAAGAAACATGATGTTTGGATTGATTCTTTGAATGCTGAAATTGCTAGACTTAAATCTTTGATTCCTGATGATGATGCTTGCAAAACATGTGACTTAATTTATTCTGAGCTTACTTCACTAAGAAATGTTCATGCTTCAACTCTTGATAAGCTTAGAGATGAAATTGAGAAGAATGAGAAACTTGTTGCTTTGAATTGCAAACAAATTAAAGATGCTAGTTGCTCTACTTCTGATTTGGATGAATCAACTTCTTGTTCTAAATGTTCAATTCTTGAATTGAAGTTGCATGATGCTAATACTAAAGTTTCTCAAATGACAAATGATTTGCTCACGCATGAGGTTCTTTCATGCTCAACTTGTCGCAAGCAAAAAGGAAAAGTGGACGTTCCCTGTAATAATTGTTTAACTCTTTCTCGAAAGGTTGATTATTTGGAAAAATCTTTAGAACGTTTCACTAGAGGAAAGAAAAACCTAAACATGATTTTGGATCAATCAAGGGTTAGCATTCATAACAAAGGTTTAGGTTTTGATTCTTTTGCTCATCATAAATCACATGCTCCCACTGTTGTTAAGGCACTTGAAAGTGGAAAATTCGAAATTGTCAATGAGTCTAAGAAAACTGTTTTTAAGTCTGCTGGAGTTTTATCTTCTACTATAATGAATGCAAATGTTGCTTCTACTTCTAAAGCTAAACATCGTGTTAAGTACACTTGCACTCATTGTGGTAGAGATGGACACTTAGTAGATTTTTGCTTTAGACTAGCCAAACAACAAAAGAAAGAAAAGGCTAAGGCTAGATCTAATTTCAGACAGGCATGCTTTACTCCTATTATGTGCCTAGGGTGATGCAAACACCTTTTGTTGCTAGAAACACGAGAAAGGGCAAATCTGATTTTGTGCATAAGAATACTCGTGTTGTGCCTACTACTGTGTGTCGTGTGTCTCAGTACTGGATTCCTAAATGCTTTATTTCTAACCCCAGTACCGAGGCCTCGACATCTTCTAGTGCTATGTAGGTTTTTCAGATGCGGGTTGGAGAACAGAAGCTTAGTGGATCTTGATCTTTTGCAAGACGTGATCAAGACTTGGATGGTTCTCACCCTTGAGATGGCTTTCAAGAAGCATGTGCGATAATTATTCACCTACTTTGTGAGCTATTTTATACACTCATGTCTTTTACATTCACAGATATCTAATTGTGGTATGAGATGAGATGTTTGTTCGTATGCTCATATGTATCTCTAGCATGTTCAATTATGTTATATCTTATATCATGCCTTTTCATGCTTAGTACTTATTTGTCATGATTCATGCTTATGCTTAACTGAACATATCATGATAACTCAAACACATGTATATCATCACCTCTCTTTTGATTCCATTGGTTATTCGTTTGAGGGGGAGTTAATGGACTTTTGGTGAAAATTTCTTTCGTTTGCCTATTAAGAAGAAAGTTTTTAAGATGTTTTGAGGGGGAGTTTGTTGAAACTTTGTAATATTTTGTAACATACTTTTTATTTTGTGTGTTTCTTAAATGAAAAACAAAAAAAAATGAAAAAGTAATGAGCATTGTATTTGATACACATGTGTCATTTGAAGCCATGTTTATGCTACAAGGTCTTTGCAACTTCATATTTATGCATATATGGTGTAGTTTATGTCATGACTATTTAATTGGAATGACAACTTGAATTAAATCTTGTCATGGTTGAACTTTCTTGGCTATCTTGATCCTGCTCAAAAAGTGTTAAATATGAAATTTATCAAAGTTAAGTGCTAAAGCTCAAAGAGTGATTGTTGATAAATTCAAGATCAAGGTTATATACTATCGCACTTCTTCTTTACGAGACTGCTTATCATTGCACTTTGATATGATTTGGAAGAGGTTGTGTATGACCGAAACCATGAAACCTTAAGCTTGTGATTGCTTGGCATGGTTGAAAAGTAAGGCTGATGGTACATATAATTCCTTGCAATTGTTATTGTTGCAATCAATCAATGAATCAGTTTTTCAAGTATAAATAAAGTGCTCAAAAATTCAATGTTTTCAGGTTTTGAGATTATTGAGAAAGGGAGATATGCCATGCAATAAATTGTTAATAATACTTGATTTCTAGTTATGCTTACTCTACATTGTCTTTGTGTAGATTTGAGGGTGCAAGTATTTTTGATAGCATGGCTTGGTGATGAATTTGCTACATTTGTGGATGACTTAGAATGCTCATTACATAAAAAAAATCGTCAAACTTTAAAAAAAACAAAAAGATTTTGTTTTCTCTCTTTTGTGTTCTTGATGAATCCATTGTCAAAGGGGGAGAATTTTGCCACTTTGGAGAATTTTGGAGGAGATTTTTGGAGAAATTTATACATGCTTTACACATGCATATGTTCTTGTATAAGTGGTATTCATTTATTCACTCACATTTTTTCTTCTTAGGGGGAGATTTTTCTTATTTTCACCTAGGGTGAGTTTTTCACTTTGCATATTTGTCAAAGGGAGAGATTTTGTGTTTTCACTTTGGCTTTTGATTTTGAAACCTTTTGATTTCAAAAACTTTTTTTGCGAGGTGAATGCCAATGTTTAATTCTAAGTGGTGTTGCCAATGTTTTCATCAAGGGGGAGATTGTAAGATCATGTGCTGAAAAATTGGCTTAGTGATGAAATTGGTATTGCAAAGTGGTTGTGCTCATGGCATGTGTGGTGCTTTTGCATATGCTGTTTCAGATGTTTACTTGATATGCTTATGATAGCATGGTAATGGTTTTGCTTTATGCAATGCGCTCGTGTGAGTGGTTGCACGGATTGATGTTGAGTCAAGTCGTGGACTTGTGCTTGGAGTTGTTTCTTGTTTACTCATGTGCAGTGTTGCTTGAGGGCTTAACGTGGTCGATGACGGACCGAACTAGGTTCATGGAGGAACTGAGGTTCGGGACTAGGTTCAGGGAGGAACTGAGGTCTTAGTGGTCAAGGATGTCATGCGGGACGTTCGGGCTAGAGAACATGCACATGGAGGCTGGTTAGTCACGTATTTACAGCATGTGGGCTGTACATGCGTGCAAGAGTTGTTTTTGGCCATGTTGGGTCAGGTTGAGATGTATACAGACTCTTTCTATGTTGGAAGTGGAGTTGTATTCAATCTCCTTATGTTTGCTCAGTATAAATAGGGGGAGGTGTCTCCTGTTTATTTTAAGTGCTGAGGTTTTAGGGTTTGTACTCTTTTGTTGAGAGTATTATAACCAGACTAGCAAGAAAAAAATAAAGAATCAGATTTTCCTCAGCCAGATGGACGCAGGAACCGAAATCTTCGCGCGATGCTACAGTACCCACGATGCTACAGTAGTCGCGCAGTTTACTGTTTATGCACGTTTTGCTACAGTAATCACTTCCTGGTTTTCCCTCTCGGTTTTGGTTCTTATAGATTGATTCGTTGTCTCTCTTGATTCAACAAGTTTAATCTTGATTTGATCTATCCAAAACCTTTCTAGGGTATTAATTTAGTGTTCCTCAAAGTTTCGTTGGTTAATCTTTTGTAGATTGTGATTAATCACGAAATTAGGGTTTGATCAATTCTCGTCATAATCTGTCACAGTATGCGTGCGAGTTTAATAACTTTTGATCCGTAGGTCCGATCGAGCTGATTCTTCTTTTGTTAGATTCGTATTGGAATCTAGTTTCTACAGTGCAAATTGCAGGTCAATCCGACGGTTTGATCTCCAGGAATTCGCGATTTACCGAATGCATCTAACTCTGTTTTGTTGAATACGAAAGCAATTATTTGAGTCCGAATTGGGGTGAATTTTTAGTAGATCAAAAATTTTGTTTTAGCTTTCGCACAATCATTCACCCCCCTCTGATTGCTAGTTTAGTATATATCGATCCTATATTAATTTTCACTGACGGTTCAAAAATTGTATGTGATGTAACCTTCTTATCATTGACACATGTTTACAGATGGTTCACAAAACCGTCAGTGATGAAGTTTTAGAACCGTCTGTGAAGAGCTTTTGTGGAATACTGTCCATTGTTTGGTGTATACTCCATTTTAAGAGTTTGACTGTGGAATACTGTAATAATGTTTTTTAAGAATATAGATTAAGCTATATATCTGTAAAGCCTTGATTAGAAACTTGTATTTGTCAATACATGCTTTGTTAACGTGATGTCCTTGGTCGAGAACCTTGATATAGCTCCTTATAAGCGTGGAGCTAGCTACTTTTTTCTAACCATAATAGCTGCCACTTGTGCATGCCTAGATCCTTGCCAACCTTTTCCTTTCTTTACTATGATCATGCCCCCTAGCTAGCTTGTGCCAGTTCTAGAGACAATGATTAATGGAACAAGATGATCAAACCCCATGCATGCATGCATGCATGCATGAAAACCCTTCAATTGGGGCACTTCCCCTGATCCCATTCTACTTTTTTGTAGGCCAAATCTACCAATACCTTAGCCACTACTTAGAGTAATTAAAAACCTCATTGGGCCCTAAACTAGGAGAAGATGTCGATTTGTCCCTGCAGGCTGGCCTTGAAAGAGAGAACACGACTGTGCTTTTTGCCCTAAAAAAGAGCTTCCTTGCTCTCAAACACCATGGTTTCTTGGTTCCTAGCTTGTCCCTCAAATGTGAAAGGATCAAGGCATCAAACATACATATATCACTAGGGGCTAGGGCGCAACATGATGTGATGGGGCCCACTGGAGCATGAGTGATGTCATAGGCAGGCGTACCACTGCCTCTGTCACTTTGGCCACTGTGTGTTGATTTGGTTTGGTCCTCCAAACACCCATCATTCTCACATGATTATGTGCGAGTGTAGCCGTTGTTTGGGCTTTGTACTGTTTGTTTTTGTTCGCCTCAATGACTTTGTCTCCGGTGGATCATGGTCCAGGAAACGAGTATCTCCTGATTTTCTTCGATCTCATGCATGGTCAAAGAAATGTCTTAGTTTTAGCTTAGAATTGTAAACATTGCATAGAACATCGATCCACGAAACTGATCTATAATTGTGGAAGAAACTGTTTGGTTGTTTTGCCTCCGGTATATCCACAATACTCTTTAATTAGTCCATCCGTTTCCAAATAAATGTAGTTTTAGAATGTTGATGTCAAAAACGACGTCTATTTGGAAACATGTGTAGTAACTCCATATATTTTGAACAGGAGGTACTATATATGGGCAAATTTCTTGTGTATCTTGCAATGGTTATATGTGCAAGTAGGGGTGAAGGTAGTCGCTGTGTGGGTGGCCGGCAAATATAAATTATTGGGATCATCCCACACTAATCTAACTTAAGTTTATATAATAACCTCTTGTATATATAGGGGTGTTTAGCACATCTCCAGCTTCACCAAAATCCGTGGAGTTGGTGGAGCAGGGTATTATTAGCTCTAGAAATTTATGGAGCTGAAGCTATGAGTATATTAAGAGTGTTTAGATGGGACATCTTGTTTACATTTTAAGCTAAAAATATAAACTTAATTCACTTTATTTTAGCCTACAAACTCCAAATCTGAGGTGGAGTTAGGATCTGAAGCTCTGTTAAACAGGACTATAGTGTATTACCATATACTGTGCATAAGGTCATCGGGATCGTATGACCCGAGCCAATACACTTGGATCCGGCTCTGTCTCCAACCTCAGCTTCTTCAGCACTAACCATGGGAAGTACCCGTCCTGTTTCCCGGTGGGAACGACCACCTGCAACATGGGGCGGGAGTGGTTCTTCGGGATGACTGAAGCGGTTTTTGTAGCATCACTGGCAAAACCCTACAAGGGAATCGAGGCATTAGCTTGCAGAGATGGATATTCTTCTTGCCCAGCAAAGAGGATGCCACAAGGTAGCACTAGCAGTCGAAACTGGCTGCCAGCAGTTGGTGACGTTGTGGAAGCAGAAGGATGATCCGTCTCCTATTGCTTGCATTTTGGTAGAAGCTAGCTAGAGAGCTTTCCTTTCTGTTTGATGAGTTATGTGTACAGCTTATTAATTCGGAGAGAGAGTGAGAGACGATTAATGCTGCGCATGTCCCATCAACACAATCCCTATGTTGCAATAGCATCAACACTTGGTCTATTCATTCCATTTTTATATTTTAAGCACCTCTTACATAACATGTTATTTCAGGGACTTGCTAATGTTTGTACAGTCAGGTGCTTTGTTTCACCAATTCGTTTAGAAAACGTTACGAAGTTAATTACTTATTTGAAAATGCTACAATATTCTGGTGCTGCATTTTATTTTGCAACATTTTTTCCAAAAAAAAAACACAATACTTTGAGTGATTTTTCAAAATGTTTTTTTCCGTAGCCATCCTTACGGTTCAGCAATTGAAAAGTCAAAGTGGGACTCGAACCGTGGTTGTTAGCTAGCCACAAACCATGTACTAGCAAGTGATATTACAATATAAATGCTTTAAATGTTTGACAAGTTTTTTTATGCAGTTTCCCACTATTTCATTTAAAATATGATTCTTTAGGAGTATCATATTTCTATCCTTTCTAGTAGATCAGGTTAGAGAATATATACTCCTATTCCTATAGTCCCCATATATCTTTCTATCTTCTTCTAATGGTAAAGATGGGATTAAGACTTGAGAGAGAGGATCAAATGTGGACCAAAGGTGGCTGCAGGATGAATGGGAGAGACGAGTCTGAGACTCTGAATGGTGTGCCTGGACCACTGACCGAAGTAGGTCAGCAGTGAAGGAGCATCGCGTCAGCCTCGGGACGCTGCGTTTATGCCCACCACCATCGCCACCACCGGCACAAGGCAAACCAGAAGCAGCAACAAAGGCAAAGCCAAACACCACCACCCATGGCAGAATCTCTCTCTCTCTCAAGACTAACGGCCGGCAGGCAGCAGCGTGCATGCCTTGGTCCAGCTTTTTCTTCTTTTTCTCCTTTTCTTGGGCGTCGTAGTAGAGACGATCACGTACGTACTCGACGGATTCCTCCTTTTTTTTTCCCTTCTCCGGCAGAACAGATACAGTCACGGCCAGCAGCAGCAATGCAAAGGAGAGCTGGCCTTTAGTCTAGTGGCGGGGCTTTTTCCCTCGATCGCTTTCTTTGCATGCATCGACGACCTGCAGCTTGCATTGCATGGCAGCAGGCAGCAGGAGACCAGCAGACAAACACTCCCTGACAATTCTCGTGCTTCCTAGCTACTAGCTACCTCCATTTCATGCATCCTGATTCCTGAGTGTATGTATATATATGTTACTACTACTCCTACTACGTATTGTACTGATCGATCATCGAGCCATGCCAGTTTATTTTTGTATACTGATCGCTGAGATTTTATTAGTTGTTTAACTACCTATGGTTCGTTAGTACTAGTTTGCTGATTGTATTGTATTTGCGGTGTGTGGTGCCCTCGCCCAAGAAAGCTAGCTAGACTATATCTTTGTTCTATGATCGATCTAGCTTGCCTCTTTCACTTTCATGATCTCCGTTGCTCCATATATAGATGGAGAAGAGTCCAAGAAATTACCTAGCTAGATCGTTGTCCTTGGAGGTAGCGCAGTATTAGCGTATGTTGAGTATCATGTACCAAGGCTAGTCACCCAAAAGCAATACTTCAACAGTGCAGTATACAGTGGCAGATCTAGGAATTTCCAGATGGGTGTATGGAGTTAACAAGATACTATTTAATAGAAAAGTTCAAGGTCCGTAATGGCGAAAATTAAAGCGCAAATTGTTCGTATTAGAGCAAACATACCACAATAAATTAGAAAATTACAAAATAATTAAGAAAAAATACAAATTAACTCTCAAGACTCCATAACTTGGAAGTGAGATATTATAGCTTCATCACTAACTTGTAGAAAAAATATAGATCATCCATTATACTTAGCTAGTTCTTTCACAAAATTAATTACCAAAAATAATTTTGCTTGCTACAGATATTGGTTTGGATGTGGAGGTAGTAGCTGTAGTTGTCTTCTGTCTTTCCCAATTGATTCCATAGAGCTTTCAAATCTACAGGCTATCTATCCATTTTCTTAAGCTCTACATCCATACAATCAACTAACTAATCCTAGTGTTTCACCTTTTATTAACATTTCAAGTTCTCAACATTCAACAAGATAATATGTGAATACGTCTGAGCAACGGTCAATGGCCCCTGACTGGCTGCTGCTTGCCTAGCAGCCCGGCTATCGCCTTAGCACCCCAACCTCCCGCCACTACCTACTTGTCAAAGTGCGTCGCTAATCACTGCCATAAGTCAGAGAGAGAGAGACTTGGGGAATTTTGGCAATGGTTGGTTGTGTTGTGCAATGTGCTCTACTCGATTGAGGGGTGAGAGGTGTGTGTTTTTCTCTAATGGGCTGAGCCGACTGGTTGAGGAGGGGAGGTATGGGAGAATGGAAATGAGCTCAAATTAGTTGATGAGTGAATATATATATTGACTTGATCTATCTATATATATATATATATATATATATATATATTATAATCAATTTTATTTAAAACAAAAATTGGTTGTACAGCTGTACACCCATGTCCGCCCCCTGGCAGTACACTTACTCTACTACGTTGACGTCGTAAGCTCGGCATGCATTGCAGGGGCCGGAAGTGTGTCGTCGTCAACTCGTCGATGATCACTTATATATATACCTTCGTTCGTCGTGCAGAGCATGCATCATATGCATGCACGCCTGATATGAAAAATGTCTCTCCGGAGTTCCCTAGCTAGGTACAACACACGCATCTACGTACTTACACTACTACTCCATAGTTTTCCTACGGTAAACCGGCCTCCATCTGGCACGAGACCAACTTGACACATAATAACGTAAACCTGGAGCAATAATGTATCGACTTGAAATACGTACGTACGTACGTACAAAAGCGACGAGTCAAACTCTGAAACCCTAGAGGTACCTTTCTTAACATGCATGGGCCGATATCGACGACAGCATTATGTGGAGGCTAGCAAAAGGCCCAAACGCTTGCCAATTATGTCGAGGGATGGCCATGAACAGCTAGCCAAGTGCTGCTACAAGGCATGCATCCATCCATGTGTGCGCATGCAAAGCAAGTACAAGAAGCACATAAAAGAAACCCTAAGAGATCAGCCGAGAGATACGTTCCTGCTTGCCTCCCTCGTGAAAAGACCATGCACGCGACGCTAGCCACCATCGTCGCCAACTCCACGACCTAAGCCTTGCTTGCATAGTTGCATGCAATAAAGAGATCCAAGGAAAGAGAGCGAGCATGCAAGGTATAGTACAAGGCTCTTTTCCCCCGTGCGGGTAACTTTAGTTTTGCCCATCACTTGCCAGAGATGCCCGATCCGACGGTTGGTCGCGAAAGACCGGCCGTCTCGAGATCCGGAGCCTCCCCAACCTGACCAAAGTGGACACTTTCACAAAAGCTTGGAGAGGTTAAGGGTTTAATAACACCTGGTTAGTTAGTTGATCATCTCTGAATTAACAATGTAAAGCTAGGTAGCATGTGCATATGAATTAATCCTTGTTAGGAACTTTCGTGGCGTTATTTTTTTTTGAGATTTTCATGATATCTACTGACATGCAAGTTTAACATACTCAATCCGTACGTATAGCTAGCTCCCACGTTATAATATTGCCACATTTTATTGGTAGGGCAATATATATTTTTCACGACAAACTCTAATATTTTCCCGACAAGGCCATTGGCCGCCATTATCTCACCCACGTTACCTGTCTCGAGAAATAATTTTGGTCACTCATGCAAGGGTAACGACTTCGACAGTTGGTGACAGTTAGTAAAGAAGATATAGTAGTAGTAGTACATGACAGCTTTGCATAAACAATAGCGTCAGCTAGCGTTCAATCTTTCGTTTTCAAGCTAGATCGATCAGAGTACATGGTCCAGGCGCGCGCGCGCGGGCAGAGACACAGAGAGAGAGAGAGAGAGAGGGAGATCCAAGATTTGATGGGCTCATGAAATCCCAGATTATGTATTTCTGTTCGAAATCTGATCTCGTCTCATATATATATGTTAGTTAACTCTTCGGTGCCAATGCGAGCAAGCTGATCAAGGCACTACAGATGGTATTATAGGGTATATAGGTATGCATGCTACCGGAAAAAAATCTTCCCGTTTTTCTTTATAGATGAAGGTACTCGGGCGTTATCCCATAAATTCAACGGCTAAATGAAGTTCAATACGTTGAAAGACAAAGCATGAACAAGCTAGCTGAAAGCCGGCCTGAGACCTGTAACAGAAGCAAAAGCCAGTCTTTCCTCTCACCATCAAATATCCTTGGACAATTTTTCAGTAATGCTTTCCGTTTGTATGATAAAGAGCAAAGGCTGTGCCCAAAAGAAGTCCTACGTGTGCAGAAGCATGCACGGCCGACCGGGGAGACAAAAGAACATCACCGTGATGTAATACACTTGAGGTGTTCGAGCGGTGTCATCAAAAGTGCACTCGCTTCTTTCAGAAATTTGTCTCAGAACATAGCAACATGAACATGCAAACAGTTTCTAGATATATGATCAGGGCGTTGTTCAGTTGGAAAATATGTTAGAAATTTGATTCAGAATCCCTACGGAATGCTGTGTGTACTCTTGTTCAAGGCAGGGGGCATACACAATATACTATAGTATAGGGCGCATTTGGAGCCATCTATGTCAGCATGTGCACTTATGCAAACATGCAAATGGATCGCATTTCTGAGGGTTGAGATGATGCGAGAGATTAATTTCGAAGGGGATTCTATACGTTGGCGGTTGATTTTATTCATTTTTTGTTAGGGATAAATCAAATTTAATTTTCGTCTATCGGACCAGTCAAAGCATATTTATGACATATTATTTCCTACGTACGGAATTCCTACATATGTTCTGGAAAGGCACTTGTAATTAGTGTTGCTTGAGCCTCTTTTAATAGCGCAACAGTGGAGACAACTTCAACTTCGAGCTGTTTAATTAATCAAGATATCTGACAAATCCAATGTCGAACTTTAGACCTACCAGTATATGCCCTATGCTAGCTCCAATTAAGCACGCATCAAAAGGCATACATTTACATCCGGAAAAGAAAAATAATAATCCTTCTCCTTTCCATGGCGACGCACCTTGCCCCTGAAATTTACCACAATGCCCTGACCCTGCTCTATATATACACGCACCTCCCCTCACTTGTAGATCGCCAACCCTAAAGCAACTCGCGCTAGCTACTTAATTAGCAGTGCTAGCTTTAGCCTGCAGCTAGGTATACGTAGCGATCGCGGCAATGCAGTACGGCGCGGCAGCGGAGCAGGCGTGGTACATGCCGGCGATGCCGGTCGCGGCGGCCTCAGTGGCGGAGACGGCGGCGGAGCGGGTGGAGCAGCTGGCGTCGGAGAGCGCGGTGGTGGTGTTCAGCGTGAGCAGCTGCTGCATGTGCCACGCCGTGAAGCGCCTCTTCTGCGGCATGGGCGTGCACCCCACCGTGCACGAGCTGGACCTCGACCCGCGCGGCCGCGACCTGGAGCGCGCCCTAGCCCACCTCCTCGGCTGCGCCGGCACTGGAGCCGGAGCCGCGCCGGTCGTGCCCGTCGTGTTCATCGGCGGCAAGCTGGTCGGCGCCATGGACCGCGTCATGGCCGCGCACATCAACGGCTCCCTCGTGCCGCTGCTCAAGGAGGCCGGCGCGCTCTGGCTGTGAGAGCGGCGACGCACGCCACCATGGCAATGCATGCCCCGTACGTACTTGCCATTGGCGCCGCTGCATGCTGCTAGCTTGGCGCTAATAGTAAGATAGATTAATACATCCACAGAGAGTTTATTATAGATCACTGTGTGATTTCAGATAGAGAGGTTGGTGCCTTTTGCTACTACTGCCTCCGTCTTGTGCGTGCGTGTGAGAGCTAGTTGGCACGTGCATATGCATGCTTGAACGTACTAGTTGTGTGTGTGTGCATGCATGCTTGCTTGCTTGGGTGCTAAAAAGAGATCTAGTACGTGTTCTTTCTTCCATCTTATTAATTAGTTTGGCTTGCCTTATTTTCCCTTCATTCTCTTGTGTTCCACCTTTGGACACTTTACCCTATCTTGTGTTACTTCAAAGCCATGCCATGCATGATGATATTCATCGTCGAATTGTGTTGATGCTTCCCATTTTGGTTGCTAGTAATTCTAAAATGCTGGTAATATGCTAAGAGAATACTTAAATATACATTTTCCCGGTTGATTTAATTAACCAGATGTTAAAACAGCGGGATAATACAAACTTGATTTTATAACAACAAGTGGGCTAGCTCCGTGCTCGTAGTCGGTGCTTGCGAACTGTGATTTTTTTAGGGCTCCTTTTAGAAGGCATGCATGCATACTCATCTTTTTGCATGAGCTACCTAGCATCGCGTGTGTGCTATCTTTATGCTTTATTCGAGATAACTTTACACTGTTTACTTCTCCTGTGTCTGCTTGCTTCTTGCCTCCTTCTACCAATGGGCTAGCTCATGGACTCCTCTACCCATCTCCAGCCCTTAATTTTGTTGTAAAGTGTAAGCAGATATTGTACTTTAAACACTAGCTAGCTGCAAGATTTCGATCGGTGGCGGGAAAAAAGGTACTGTTGCTAACTCAACTGTTTTCTTGAGAGAGGAAAGAGCTAGCACTGCATTTTCTCGCCATTCGATCTGCCTCATGATTCATGCCTTCGACAATGGACAGTGGAGCTTCCGCGACATTTTCGGCATTTTGAAGTGGCATTGCGAGTTACGCCACGCTTTGGAGTGGTATGGTGGTATGAGTTTTCCCTTTTCTTTTATCGTCGGGACTTCATCCTCGAACAACACCTTAATGCAGTGGTAGCAATGGTGTGATATGAAGCGGAGCCGCCGCCAATCGTCAATGTAGTGGGGGCAGCGACCAATGGGTATGTTAGGTTTGTCAGGGCACTCCTAATACATAGGGCCTGTTTGGTACAGCTCCAGATTCTAGCTCCACGTCAGATTTGAATTTTGTAGGCTAAAATAAATAGAATTAAGTTTATATTTTTAGTCTAAAATTAAATAATATGACCTACCTAAACACTCTTAATATATCCACAGATCCAGCTTCACAGATCTGTGGAGCTACAAATACCTAGCTCCACCAGATCCATGAATCTAGTGGAGCTGGAGCCGTACCAAACAGAACCATAGTTTCTATAGTCATATTTAAAAGAGTGGCACTAGTGGACGCTATACCGTTGGAATTGATTCCAATGGTATAGCATGTTTCACCACTAAGTTTCATAGCTAAGTTTCGCATTAGGTTTCATGTTGTTTCACAGTTGAGTTTCACCAGGTTTCGTAGTGTACTTATAAGTTTCATACGTTTCAGTTTCGTATGTTTCATTAGGTTTCGTAGGTTTCATTACGTTTCAAAAGAGTTCTAAATAGATTTTATAAATATTTCAGTATATCTCAATAAAATTCAATGAGTTTCTAATATGAAATTACAAGTTTCGTCAAGTTTCAAATCTAAAACTTGATTTAAAACAAAATTCAAAATAATTTTAACTGAGTTTCAAGAGGCCAACGTCAAAGTTTCACAAGTTCCATGGAAAAACAAATGAAAACCAGTTTTATATGAGTTTTATGAGATTTATCAAATATTCAAAAAAATCAAGCGTATTTCATAGGGTTCGTACATATGGATGAAACACTATGAAACCTCATGAAACTTATGTGTGAAACTTAGCCCTGAAATATAGTCGTACACACTATCAATACTTGATAAAACTGTAAATGTAAACGTGAATCTATGTGATAAAACCTCATGAAACGTTCATGGAACTTTATGAAACTTATCCGTGAAAAGTTATGATACTAAAACCTATTATAACTTATAAAACATCGTGAAACTTATTTCGTGGAACCTTATGAAACTTATCTGTGAAACGTTGTGAAACTTGCAACCTCAAGTAATCCCCGAGGTCGGTCGGGAAGCTCGCATCGCCTCCGTAACCTCCGTGAATCCTCACCGTCTTCTGCTTCGTCGACGACGCGCTCTCGACGTGCAGCAGCCCCAGCAGCTTCGCCATAGCGCTGGTCAACACCATGTCATCGAGGACCTTCTCCGATGGCGCCACCACGAAAACGAGCCACAGCACCTTGATGCCGAGCTACGTGGCCAGCTCCGACACCCGCAGCATCAACCTCGCCACAGCCGCAACTGACGGGTCATGCTCTGCGAACGCGAAGTGCCCCACGAAGCACTTGCACAGGCGCTTGAGCAATAGCAGTATCCGCTCGGCGACGTGGCAGTCGTTGGCGTCGGCGAGGAGCTCGACGAGGATGTACACTGCCCCGACCTCCACGGCCTTGGCGCGGCCGCTCCGCGACCGCTTCACGACGTCCAGCAAAACGTCGAGCGCACGTGAGTTAAGCGCGTCGAGGCCTCGTCGGACAGGAGCTCAATGAGGGGCTTAAGTACGACGTAACGGTCTAGTCGCCGACGCCGGCATTGGAGATCTTGGTGAGGATGTCCACGGCGTGCAGCCTAGTTGAGAGAGGAGGAGTTGCTATACCGTTGAAAACTCATCCAACGGAATAGCGTTACGTAGTTTTCCTGTATTTAAAAACATCCACATCGTCAATAAATAGTACTAAATACATAGAGAACGTCAAATAAATATCATGCAAGACATATAAAGACATCTCCAATAGTGCCACTTTAACTATCTCTTAGTTATACCATGACAGCAAAATCTGTCGGGACCGGATTTCCAAATCCGAACCCTCTGTGTATAACCTGTGCTAGTCCAGGAAAAGCTAGCACACACAGTGAAACAGTGATGACAACACATCCATATCACGAATCAAATAATATTCATTAAGCAAAAGAGTATTAGCCTTATAGCCAATTATTACAAATAAGAAGCATCGTGGCTTAAGTTCAATAAGGAGCAGTAAACGAATTAACAAAAGCAAAGTAAGTAAGCCCATCCATTTGCCCAACAGCAATCGATCGGGTTCGCGTCCTAGCATTCCGGTCACCTTCATCATAACCACAAGCGTAGAAGTCGTAGTCAAACTCGCACACTCTTCGTGGAAAGTTGGGGATGTTGCAAGGGTGAGCACAAATTGTACTCCATAAGTCTTGGAAACATAATGCATGATAACTATATGCAAGGCTAAACAATTGAAGGCATAATATGGCTCTTTTAGCATAAAGCAAAGTTTATCTGTAAATACCAATAGTAATTTCATAAAGCATCATTTGAACAAAATGTAAAAGCATAGTAATTGAATTTGATGTGACAATTAAAGCAGGTTCCATCTACCTGACTGGCTCCATCTGCCAAACCATAACCCAAGAGTTCCATCTACTCTCAGATTCCCAAACCATCAATTTCCTTTAAAACCAAACCATAAAATCTACAATGTGCAAGCGTACCTACTTTGCCCTTGACCAGTGGGCACGGCTACTTAAGTAGTTTTAACTCTGCAGAGTGTGTACACTTTACCCACAAGACATGATCGACTCTTGTTGCCATGCACTTAACACACTTCCTTTGGTGTGTCGGCAGAGAGATCATGACAAGGCCTTTACAATGCACAACCCCACTATTAACCTCGCCCGCTAAGGTTTCACGTTGTTAGGGTTCTAGCTGCCCAGTACAGAAGCCCCCTCTTGCGCCTGCCAACATCCGCACTCACCAATCAAGCGAAGCTAATAATGAGACGCCCAAATTATTTAGCCAGTCGTACCCATATAGACTTGTGGTTGTACGGTAGTGCTCGGTCCATGGTAACACACGCTCGGTCCTTAATTGACTAGGCGGAACATTCACATACCAAGGTCTCGTGCTTTCGCACACCGCCAAACATCCATCCGCCCCGGTCTAAACCATTTCCACTTTAATTCATTTAAATCACAGCAGCAACACCAATTGCCGCAATCTCACAAATAAGTATAAACAACAATTGAAATGATTCCCATAATGGCACAATACCGAAACGCTTAAGCTGGACTAAGCAATTCTACCGTTCCATGCTAATCTACTGGTTATCACCAAATAAAATAGCTAGTATATATCATCTAGGGTGTCAAAGGTTCGACATGATCAATACCAATGAGGGTATAACAAACTGGAATTTAACTATACTCTAAAACTATGTTTAAAGTACATTGCGTAAAGTAAGCATGCATAATTTAAAAACAACATATCATTTTCGTAAAATTTGGGATCAATATGTTCAAGGAAGACTTGCCTTCGCTGCCTCTTGCTGGTTCTACCTCTGACTGTTGATTCGACTGATCTTCGACTGCGTCGTCTACACGCGAAACGAGGCAAATAAATAAAACAAATTCAAATAAAATTCAAAAATTGAAAAGAATAGTACTGGAAGATAGATCTTGAATTTAGATGAATTTAGAAATTTGAATCATGGAATCGAGCTCGAACGAAGGAGAACGGGCTCTGGAAGATTCAGATCGAAAAATCGTAAAATTCAGAAAGTCGACACGTGGCATCACGTGATTGGCTGGAATTTTGGAATTTCTGGAAAAGAATAAAGAAAAGATTTGCCGCCGACACGTGGGACCCACGCGCCGAGACACGGCCACGGATGGATCGCGCCCACCGAGGAGGGCTCGTGACGCGGCAGACGGCCGACGTGGCAAGCCACGCGCGCAAGGGCCGACGCGCGGCCGACGAGGCAACAATGAGGCGGCCGACGCGCGCAGCGCTGAATCGAGGCGAAGCCGACGCTGGCCGAGGCGGATCGACGCGACCGATCTGGGCCGCCCACGCGGCCAGACGACGGCGGCAGGCGGATCGGACGGCCGCGGATGCAGCGGCACGGCGGCGAGGCGGCGGCTGGCGGCGGCGGCACGACACGCCGGAGGCGGGAAGACGACGCGAATGCGCGGAAGAGAGCCGGATCGGCTCGGGTTTTGGGAAAAAGGAAGAGGCGGCGCGGGAGTTCGGCGGTGTTCGCAATGGCGCGAGACTCACCGGCGACGAAGAAAAGCGCGAGAAGCACGCACGGCGGCGCAACTCGGCGAAGTTCGCGGCGCGAAGACAAGGCACTCAGGCGGCGAGGGCTTGGGCAAAAGCGCGAGCGGAGCGGGAACCTCGGAAGGGTCCACGAGGCTTTAAATAGCCTCGGAGGCGGGCGCCAGACGACGCCAAACGACGCGACGCTGGCGGCGATGCGGATTAGGTTTAGGGTTTTTTGTGGCGGCGGGCGGCGACGCGCGCGCGATCGCACCACGCGCGTAAGCGCATCGGCGGCGTGAGCGGGCCGGTGGTGGGCATGAGAGGCGAGCGAGCCGAGGCGAGAAGGTGGCCGACCGAAGCGGCGGAAAAGGAAACGGCCGCAGGAGATTCGCCCAAAAGGAATTTGCGAAAATAAAACATTTTCCGAATTAAGAAATTCCAGAACTTCAAATAAAAGCAAATAAATATCAAATAAATTCAGAAAAATCTCCAAAAATACAGAAAAATTCCTTGCAGCGTAATGAACCGAGCAAAAACTGAAAATCTAATGTTTGATGGATAGATTCGCCTAATTAAATCCTTTTGTAAATAGAAAATGCATATTCAGCTGAAATTAATTCAAAGAAATTGCAAATGGTGAATTTTGAAATTCAAACATTCTAAAATCCAATTTTTGGAATGTTACAAAATCCTACTTGGAGAGAGAGGAGGTGGGAAAGAGAACGTTCTGTCTCTTATGTAAGAGATAATCTGATCACGTAAACCAACGCAAATAGTGATAGAGTGTGAGAGTAAAATGCAATGAAAATAATACAAAATAGTTAGAGGAATGATTTTAGAGACAAACTACTAGAGATGTTGTCTCTTGTACTGCCTCTAAGTGAGTTGCAATCCTTAGCGACAATCTTAAAAGACAAACTATTGTACGTGCCCTAATGAAGTTGGATACAACCCTCCTCTTTCCAATATATATTTTTGTTATATCTTCCTTTGGTGTGTGCGCCTAAGCTGTTTCTCATGCAAGAAATGGCTTCCATCGATCTCTCTCTTCTTTAATGTTCTTTGCACGTAAACATTAATTCTACATGACATGTTGAAAAAAACTGCTGACATAGGAACATTGGGAGTGCCTTGAGGCGATGATCGATGGTGGTGGTGACATAGTTGGAGCTGGTGGGCCAAATGATAGTTGGTAACTTGGTATTAGGGCCACAATAGTTTGTCTCGTTAAATTGTCTCAAAGAACTCCAACTCACCCGGAGACAACATTAACACAAGAGACAATTTGCATATATAAGAGATAGCACATTATCTATCTTCACATCCTCTTTCCTCCAACTAGGATTTTAGATGACGTGGCAAGTAAGAGACATCTGAGGTGGATACTATTGGGGATGCCCTTAATTAGAGAAGGTGGCAGTAGGATGGGATGTGGGAGGGGAGGAGCGAGGGAGAGAGCCCTTGATCCAAGATCATGCTGGTAAGTGCTGAGATTTTGAGTGCTTTTAAGGAAAAAAAAAAGATATTCACATGCTTCCTAGACTCAAATAATCAAATGAAAAGGAAAACAAGGAACATGTGAGTTTAATGAATCACTCGTACCAATCCGGACACTTGATAGAAGGGAAACTCCTAAGGGAATCATATAATTTAATAACTCTCTATGGATTACTTCACATTGAAGGCAAGATCTTGCTGATTTAAAAATGTGGATAGCTTTACATGCGTGAGTTAATTTACTCTGAACCTAAGAAAAACACTTGGCCCGGCTCAGGTAGTTTATCAAGCCTTCCTCGTCTGGGTCTCAATTTCGGCCCAGAAAAGCCTGTCCTGCTCGTCAGCTGGAAGTTCAGATCCATTCGGAATCTACGCTTCCAAAGCTCGATTGCTTTGGATTGATTACTAATTTGATCCATGTGCTCTTGGATCTCTTTATCCTTATCTTCATGCATTGAGTTGATGCCTCTGAGCCAAGTCAGGTAGGTTCTTTCTCAAGTTGAAAGTAATTCACACATGCTGAGCACTCCATTTGCAGCGCATGCATAAAATCAGGGAAGAATAGGAGATATAAGTGTCATTAATTAGTTTGAACCAAACTGAAGTCTTCGCAACAATCACATGATTAGAATAATTCGACAAACATCAACTGTTTGGTATGTAATTAAGCCAAACTTCGCACACCGGTTTTCTGACTAACAGCTAGCTACCATTCGATTATCACTAACAATAGCTAGGCTTCCGATCTACACAAAAATAGTTTGACAAGCGTATGTAGTGTGATGTATTAGGTATAGCCTGGACAGTTAAAAAAAAGGTTATATAGCCTGGACAACCATGTATAAGAAGATAGCGAACGTGGTTAGCCATGCCTGCCGACAAAGACTATATATGCTTGTGGATAACGAGAGAGAGTGGAGGATATACCTTTGGCTGCAATTTGCAATTAATTGTGAAATTAATCAACTGTACGTTGAATACCTTTGGCTGCAACTTGCAATTAATTGTGAAATTAATCAACCGTACGTTGAACACTGCAACCCATATATTTAAGTTTTACTGTTAAGATTCGAACGTTCTGTTAGCTTGTGTGCTTTTCTTGTGTTATATATAGAAATGGACGGGGAACTGCACTACTGAACAATGAGGAAATTAAGGTTAAGGATTCATTAGGGCATGGACAGCCTCTGAGAGCCGTGTTTAAGGATATTGCATTCATACATATATGTAGAGTCGCATGGTTTGGATTCGACGCGTGCGCATTAGTACGAGGCGTGCCTGTGAAGGACGTACGTAGAGTGTAAACTCTTTATTTTCTTCTTATCCATAATAGAAATTCGAAAACAGAAACGTAGACAGAAAGGGTTCCTATGCAACTTGAAGCGACTATAACTTAGCCACTTAGGCGGTACCTATCCGTCCGGCGTTGAATCGAGACAATGCACGGGCCAAATTGCCAAACAGTGATAAGCTATAATGTTACTATAGTATCGCTACATCGCAAAAAAGATAAATCGGCACAACGTTTTTGACCAGTGCACTGAAAGATCTGAACCATCATCTTTTGATCTAATGGTCCACGTGCAACTGTTAAAATTACTGTCACTCTGTTACTGCATTGAATCTGTTTCCGTATGGACACATCTGGCTTAGAGCATGCACCCATACAAATAGAGGTCGTTGTTCGATTTTTCCGGCTCTCTTAATTTCTTGTGTGCATGGAAACAGATCTTGTGTTAGAAAGTGAATGTGTGTAGTGGGTTAGAGATGTATAGTAGTAGAGATGATTGTTGTCTATGTACTCTTTCATATCATTTAAAAATAAAACTAAAGATAACTTTTACATGGATGACATCTTAAGAATGTCTTTATGAGATCCTACAATCTTTTAATTATGGCATGAAAGGTTGTTATTGTAAACAATAACTCATATATATAATCGTGTTTTATGTTGTCTATATGAAGAGACAGCTAGCTATGCACTCTCTCTCTCTCTCTTCTGTATCAGCAAAAATCTCACGTGGCAAAATATATAGACAATTAACATTATATTATTGTGCATACTCTTAGGACATATTATCTTCCGGAAAAGATATTATCCTTTTGTAAGCATGCAGCATCTCTCAACGAGAGAGGGAGAGAGAGAGATGGCGAGGTAAGAACATTACACAGCAGTAGGTTTCTTGAGCAATCCGATTGCATCGTTGCGTGCGCCGTACTCCGAATATCACGTGGATCCGCAACTTTGGAATCCCCTAGCTTTCTTTCTGGTCAGGTGTATGGTCCATAGCAGCCTCCTCTCGCAAACAGAAAGAAATATCAATGAGGGGTCCTTTTGTACTTTTTTTTTTATAGTTGTATAAATATTAAAGTATGAATGAAGGGTAGATATTGATTACTTACTCTTTCGCTTGCTTCAAGATTTGTGCGACTTGTATTGGGAGGAAAAGCATTGAAGCACTACTCAATATCAATACTGTTTTTTCTATTTCTTTTGTAGGAAAAATATCGATCACTGATCTTAACACAAAACTGCCCATTCTGGTCTTCTATCCTATACATACCTAAAATTAATTTGCATATCCTTATTTTTTTTCATCATGCTTGTTTGATTAAAAATAAAGTCCTGCCGCATGGGTTGTTCTGGTGTGTGTTTGTAACATCCCGAAAAATGGAATAATATAATAATAATTCATATTTCGAATTTGAATATCTTTGTTTCTGATTTTTCCTGACATGATTGGAATTTATTTGGATTTCTTTGAAATTTTGTATTGAATGAAAAATCAATCAAATACAATTAAGGAATGGATAATGGTAAAAAGCTAAAATGGTAGAAGTAAAAATTTGGAAAAATTACCATGGAACCCTAATCATACTGGTAAGTCAGTAAAATCAACAAGTAAAATTTTATGCACAGAAAAATGGGTAAATAAAATGAATGACACCTCTTTTGACTAAAAACAGTGCAAGTCAGAATTTGTGTAAAATATCCGAATATTATCTGGAGCTATAAAAATTACCATAGCACCCTTATAGCAGTTTTTACACCTGGTAAAAATATCATGATTTGATCATGTCGGCAAAGCCCTCTAATAATTCAAAAACAGAAACAATCAAAAACTAGAAATCCTAATGTCAGAATTTTTATAAAATATTCACTTGATTTTTTGACTTGAAATTTTTTTGGAGATATTATTAAGACAAAATTAATACCAATAAAAAGTTTGGAAAATAATTAATATGATTTACATCCTAAAATAAATAAAATACCGAAATGCAAATCCTGTACAAGTCCACAGTGTCAGAATTTTAAATAATACATTACAAGATATTTTGACCTACAAATTTTAATGAGGTAAGAATACTACCAGGAGAGGTCATTCAAAAAGTTTCACGAAATTACGCAGTGATCTAATGGCCATTTTAATGCCCACACGGGACGGTCTGGGCTGAGCTTATCCCTTTGCCTCATCCTCTCTCTCCGACATGTGGGGCCAACACCTTTGACCGTAACCGTTCAACGGCAACGGAAAAACCCCCTCAGACACTGACTGGTGGCCCCGGACCCGCTTGTCAGTGCTGCCTTGCTCTTCCTCTCTCCTTTTCCCTCTCTGCCGACGAACTCTCCCGAGTCTTTGCGCCAGCTTCGCCGATTCAACGCATCGTCGCACCACTTCTGCCCGATCCAAAGCCACGTCCATCCTTGAAGTCTGCGCGCCATGCCCTTTCATCCTCATGTCATTTCCCTGCCGGAGAGATCGCGCCACTGCACCAAACTGCAAACAGAACCGCCGCAATTCCATCTCAAGTTCAAACCCTGTGAACGATCTTTTCTCCGGCTATAAATACCAGTGCTACATCACATTGAAGTTCCCCTTCTTTTCATCCACTCCTAGAACCGAACAATCAAGCCAAAAACCGTGTTCTTCACCATTTCGCCAGAAAAACCGAAAAGGGGAAGAAACTTCAATTCGGGCAAATTGGTTAGCAATTCTTGAAATTGATTCTCCCTTTAGCTTCACCTGGAACTGTAGTTTACTCATCACGCCGGAATTCCATCTCTTTTCGCCTGCAGAGCCTCCTCACCGGCGCCCTTCTTCTCAACTCCGGCGACGGTGGCGCTTCTCGGCCAAGATCCGCCCGGTGACCGCCAAAATGGAATGCTCGGACCTCGTAGAAGCTTAAACCGCCACCGATTCAACCGAGGTCCTTCCTTTTCTTCCCGGCGAGCCGCACCTCCCTCCACCGCATGCGCGGTGGTAGCCCATTCTCGCCGTCCCGCCGGTGAGCGACCCCACCCGTGTGCGCAAAGACCCACTGGTGCTCGTCGTGGAGCCCGCTCAGCTCGCTCGCCTTCCTTCGCCGCGGGTGGCGCCGCCACCGTCGCCGCTGCTGGTCAGCGCCTCGTGGGCCCGCTTTGTCACCGGACAAATGAACTCAGTTCAACGGTAAAGGCGCCTTATTTGTAAGGAAAACGTATTTTGATTTTTCCGAAATTTAGTATACCAAGTGAATCAAACATTGATAACTTTTGCATTGTAACTTCAAATTGAATGGAATAAAATTCTTAATTCATCTAAAATCTAGTTCTTTCATATTATGCAATAACATTTTAAAAATGTTCACTAGGTAAATTTGAAATTCAAATTTGAAAGAAAGGGCTAAAAACACACTTCATATTAAAATGTTGTAAACAAACTTAAAAATGAATGGAACCAATTTTAGTAAAATACTCATGCTTCCAGGAGTTCAAATATACAAAAATATTTAAATTTCATTATGTTAGAGTTACTTTTTATTAAAGAATGTATTCAATGCATTAGAATTTCAATAAGCATAATTTGAATAATGAAAATATAGAATAAGTAAAATTTAGTTTGTAAATATTAGCATGGCAGTAGAATACCTTAGTTTGCCAAAATATTTAATAAATGAACTTGATTTGAATTAACTTGAAAAGAATGATATAGCTTAAATATAAAATGTGTATATGTATATGGATAGAAAGTTGAATATGTTAGAATATGGGTCAAATGAATTCAAATGATCGCTAAATCAGTTTTATTATACCTCTGGCAGTATAAGGTTTCAGATATAAAATAATACTTAAAGTTTACTACATAAAACAGTAAATAATTAATAGTCAAAATGTAAATACTTGCATAATTAGAATAGTTGTAACTTTCAGAATAAACTCGAATTTGATAAAACCAAATCCTATAGCCCTGAAAAATAGTACCCCTGCTGTGAAGACAAAAATACCTTATGTTTGTGCAAGGATGAAATAAAATAACGATAGACCCTAATGATCGTTTATAGGAAAAACATTTCGAATAAAAGCCAATTGTCGCGAAACTAGCTTTCAATTATTTCTAGAGTCATGCCCTATTAATACCTGAAAAATGAGTAGATTATCCTAGGCGGTATAGTCGCAAACTTGTATCAAAAACTGAACTCTCATCGAGTAAAAATTGAACTATCAAGCTTTTTCGTCAGCCCGTAGAACCCCTCGTCTAAATGCAGAAATTATGGAAATCAGTTTAGAAATGATATTTAGGATATGGTCTACCATATTCTAGAAAAATATTTTATTTACATCTTATTTTTCAATTTAATCTTGCTAGCTGAATACCCCTAAAAAGTATGATTGTCGCAACCTTTTATATCACCTAAGCATTTTCAACTATGAAAATAATATCTCGTCTAAAAGCTAAAATATATGAAATCAGCCTAGATTTGTTCACCAAAGTATATGCTATCCAATTCCGAAGAAATAATCTTATTTCGTCATGTTTGGCATGTAAACTCTAATAGTCGAATAACCCTTAGTTTTATGTTTAGAGAACCTTGCCGTAATAGGAATGAGTGAACCTTGTAATAAGGAATTTGTAGTTAATGAAATTGTATCACCAGAACCTTCTTAAAAATCATAAATAAATCTAATTAGCTAACTACCAGTTATAACTTATTTAAAACCTTTCTTATGCAAAATCTTAAGGTTAAGTGTTCAACAGAACCCTTAACTAGTGTTTTAATTCTTTTAATCCAAATAATTTTAGCATCTATAATTCGATATCAAGAATACTAAAATTCATAGTTTTAGCCTCTTGAATTCATAAATCAAGAAAAGATAATCTATAAAAGAAACCCTGTTTTGTTATCTCAAAACCAATAAGTATGAATGTGTAAGTATCTAAATCATGAGATCCTCAATAATTCAAACCCTAAATCATTCCTGTTTTCTGCAATGAATCTTTATTTGATTTTCTGTCTGTCTTCTTTTCGCCCTTATTGAAGTTTATTATTTGCTATATTTTCCGATCGATCGACGTGTAGAATCCGACATTCCTTCCTCCGTCGTTGCCTCCGTCAGCCGTGATCGCATCTTCGTCGTAAACGATATATAAGCAAGGCAAGCACCCTCCTTTGACCATCTTGATCCCAGAATTTAATTTGCATTGTTTATTAAAATGTTTCATGCATACGTTTACTTTCTGTAAATGGCTATTTTGTGGTACTGGTAGTTATACCTGTTGTCTCATGAAACTTCCTTGATAAGTATGGATATGTGTACCTTGATAACCATAGATTGAGCTCAGACAATTACTTAATGTCATTGTGGTTATATGCGATTACTTCTATCCATGCTTAGCCATGCTTTTAGAACAAATGAGAATGATGATCAGATCAAAACTTGTTTCTTAAGAAATGGAAAATGTTGGAATTAAAGCTGTTGGTTATGGGTATTTTGATTAAAAACCCAAAATAAAACTATGGTTTTGATGCGGGCGATTATTGGCAATAGCCGGAGGTGCAAAGGGATTTGCACGTAGTTAGGGTGGAGTATCGCCCGTGTCGGATTAAGGACCGAGCAATGGGACGCTATAGATCCAAGAATTTCGTACAACCACGAGGGCTTGTATGGGCGGGTCTTAGCCTATTAAGTTGTTTAGGTGTGGCTTTGCATCTAAGGAAGGCGGGAGATTGCACAGGCATTCCGGTTCGGTCTGTCTGTAGGGGGTCTACTTACCAATGCAACGGTGTACGCCTTGCCGTGGACAGAAACGTGGTGTTGGGTGTGTTGTGAAAGGAACCACGTCTTGGGTGAGTGTTTCTGTTTTCATGGCGAGGGTCAAACGTCCCAGGCTGGTTCAAAGCCACATCTAGATAATGTAACGGCTCTGTATGATCTCCTTGCCGACACACCAAAGGAAGTGTGTTAATTGATCTGGCAAAAGAGGTTGATCATTCCTTGTGGGTAAAGCTGTACACCTCTGCAGAGTATAAATCTAATTAATTAGCCGTGTCCGCGGTCAAGGACGCTTGGTGAAGTCATTCCAATGTTAGAATGCTTTTGTATTTCCAAAAATTGGGTTTTGGTTTGGAACCTTTTTAGCAGCTTTTGCTTATGTCAAAGGATCGATATTGTTGGATTCCATTTCTGGATTATTCGATATTCGCGATGGATTGTGAATATATTACTTATGCTTTACTTATTTCATATCACCAATTATGTTTTTATAAATTCCGTTTGCAAATAACTTGTTTTACAATGTCAATTTCGCTTTATGCAAATTAACGTAGTAGCCTCCTTTGAAATGGCTGCATATATTATAGGCTTTGCTCAAGTCTTGCGGAGTACGAATGTACTCACCCTTGCTTATATGTGGTTTTTAGGTGGTTAAGTTGTCGAGCTTCGAAGGTCCCTTTCGTCGCAGGTTGCGGGTTTTCTCTTCGTCGAATCTTTCTAGGGATCATGCCTTGTCAGTTGCCTATTGGTGTTGGATGGGCACACTACAAGACCTTGCTTCTTTTGCTGCTATATCTCTGATGTGTAAGAGTTTTCTTTATGTAATAGCTTCCGCTTAATAATATTTGTTGTATGGTTGTGATTCCAATTGGTGTATGTGCGTACTAGCTACTGATCATGGGACTAGTACGGAAATGCACATTAGATTTCTATTTTTGCAAGTTTGCGAAAATGGGGGTCGTTACAGTGTTAAACTCTTGTGTTTCAATCAGGCTCATCTTAGGATTACTCAGACTAGCCAGATCTTGTTCGAAATTATAAACAAACCAATCGAATTAGGTTCAAGTGTATTAGAATGCTTGTTCTCTAACCGGGAAAGACAAACTCAACCCTTGCCCAAAACCCATGGATAGGCTGTGCCAAAAACCCAATGAAAATAGTGGAAATATTTTCTAATTAAGCTAGGAAATGAAAGGGGAATGGGTAGCCTACTCTAATATAAATTCAAAATTTTCTACCGCATAACTAGAGGTGGGCGTCGTGTGCGTGCGGATCGGCGGCAAGACGGCCCATCGTGGCTTCGGGCCGAACCGTGCGGTCAAATCGGCCGTCTTGGCGCCCAAGATAGCCAAGCTTCGCCAGCGAGCCGCACGGTCCATTTACACTGTACGCGTCGCCCAAGCCCGGTCCATTTACACTATTGCGACGAGAGGAAATGACTCAAATTTACTTGTAGTAGCGTGCGTACGCGATGCTACGGTGCAGCGAATGTATAGCCACCTTGATCAAAGAAATATGTAGATCTACAATCGAGCAACACGCATTCGCTTAGATCATCCAAAATAAAGTGGGGCCATGCATTGTGCCAATTAATTAAATCATTATTAGCGAATACACATTCGTTCTCTTGTGTATCTCTGGACAAATTAGCAAAGTAAGTAAATAAATGACAAGAAGAAATGTGCACGCAAAGCAAGGACTAAATGAAAGCATGAGAAAGAAACATCCGTGTGGATATCAGATTACTAGCAATGGACACAAATATTGGGGAAAAAAGAAGTAAATTTTATTAAATCTTGAACATGTATAGAGTTACTGCCTCGTTAAAAACCTTACACCCCGGTGTGGGGTACCCCCGGTAAGGAAAAGAGTACAGTAACTATGTTTATATACATAGACTACCCGAGGCTGAGATTGTCAAAGTCGACTACGCGTCGTGATCTCCGATCCTCCGGGCCGATATTGTGTCCTCTCATCTGCACGCTCCCAGTCTTTGAGGCATTTAATTGCCTCAACCATCTCAGGTGTGAGAGACGACCTCCTCGGCTCAAGTATCCTCCCCACCAAACTGAAAGTGAATTCCGATGAGACAGTGGACACCGAAACCGTAAGTACGTCTTGTGCGAAATGGGATAGCACGGGGTAAATACGTTGGTTATTCTTCCACCACAAAAGCAAGCTAAGTTGATTTTCCTCGTCCATGTCAAGCTCGGTCTCTACGAAAGGCGTGTCGAGGTAGTGGTTGATTTCTACCCGTGGATTCCATTGCGGTCTGCTCGGCGTTTCGGAAGACGAACCAGAAGACTTGCCTTTTAGCTTCTTCCACATGTTTGAAGTGATCGAACTGCCTCGTGCTTGTTGCGTTGTTGAGGTAGATCTTCGTGCTTCACTTCTGGTGCCAAACTTCTCGTAATATTTGTCGAAAATTCTGAAAAACTCGTTATAAACATGAGTATAGGCCTCGGAGAAATCAAGATCGAATGCCTTACCTATTCCTCAAGGCGCCTACAAGTCAGAAAATTTTCTCTAAGGATCCAAAATGACAGCAAAACAGTACAAATGTGGAATAGCTTGAGAATATTTTTAAAATTTTTGCTCCATTGGTTCTATAATGGGACGTAAAATATAATTATCTCTATTTTCTTTAAAAGCATTAACAATAAGCCAAAGCCACTCGATGACTAAGCAAGAAGTTGGGTGGTCACACCGGATAATTGTTTAGTTGCATCGTAAATTTTTTAAAAAAAATACAAAATGACAAGCAATTATCCAATCCGTCAAGAACCAATACCTCACCATTATTGCGCTTGACGAAGCGGTGATAATGTGCTCGTAGTCTTCGCACCGATGCAAACATAGTATAAGTTGAGTTCCATCTAACCTTCATATCAAGGTTGAATCTTCTTGGTTTCATATTGTTGGCCTTGCGAGACTCGAGAACGGGCAAACTTTACAGGTGAATTAGTAATAAAATCGATAGCACTACGTATGCCCTCCAATGTAGGTTTAATTACATGTAAACATGCCTGTACAATGAGATTAATAATATGGCATACGCACCTCTGGTGGAGTACAAAACCTCCAATATAAGTCTCCAGGTGCAGTGAGAGATGCTCCATAGCCGTTGTGTTAGCTGATGCATTGTCAAGAGTAATGGAAACAATTATACTTTCTATTTTAAAGTCACTAACAACCTCAAGTATACGGGTAGCGATAGCATGTCCGGTGTGTGACTCCGAGATTGGCCTAAAACCTATGACCCTTTTGTTTAGTACGTACTCGTCATCTAGGTAGTACGCAACAACACTAATATATGCTGCTCTTTGGTGAGAGGAAGTCCATATATCAGATGTTAATGCAAAGGAAGAACTAAGTGTCATAAAGATCTGTTTTAACATTTCTAGTTTATTTGTAAATATTTTACAAATATCACGTGTAGTTGTTCTTCTACTAACATGTTGGTATTGCGGGCAAAAACTACGTTGCACCATTCTCTCAAAATTAGAGCTCTCACCCGTTCTAAGCGGAAGATCCTTCGTAACTATGTAACGTGCAATTTCGTCTCTAGCTACGTCGGCGTTGTATACCCATGTGCTTACCAAACCGTCGGTGTTAAAGTTGAGCTGCGACTGCACGCCCTCGCCCAGCCTCCATCCGACCGATATCTTCCTCAAGCAATTCTCCGCGTGTCTCTTTAGATGACCTGTACCACCACATGCACGTGTAGATAGTTTAGCTTGACAGTACTTGCAAACAGCATACACTACCTCACGTTCGTCTACAATTTCGACGGTTCTGTCCATATGTTGCCGGCACCACGCGTGTCGACTGCTGGCTATGGACACCCGTGCTGGCTGCATCGATATATCGGGTTGCGTGTTCGGTGTGGATACCGACGCCCGTCCCCGATGCACCGAGGTAGCGGCATCCGAGCTCGGTGCATCCGGAGTGTATGAGGCATCCTCGATGCCGTGCATGCCGTCCAGATGATGGTCATCCATGCCATAGTCTCCCATGCTGGGGGAGAGTTGGCGTAGGTCGATCTCTTGATCCTGACGAGGGGGATTAGAAGAGCGCGGGCGTGCTCTCCTGCTCTTGCTCTTGCAAAACATTTTATTTCACAACGGGAGAGCAAAAAAAGAAAGCAAATAGAGAGATGTGCTGATGTACAGAATTTGTTGAGCGCCTGAGAAAAAATGGGCAAGAAGAGAGAGCACGAGAGAGTTGTGCAGAACAAATACAAGCCGTCCATGTTTTTATGGTGATTCCCTCGACTGTGAACGTACGTTCAAAATCGTGCTAGAGAGCAGGATGGAATCAATCAATCACATCGTTGTCTCCCTTGCGTTCAAAAAATAATCAGGCGCGTGATTTCTCTTCCCGTGATTCCCTCGAGTGTGAGCGTCCGTTCAAAATCGTATTAGAGAGAGCAGGAATTGCGCGGTTGCATGCATGCACACACAAAAGCAAGATGAAAACGCGATGTTACATCGCTATCTCCCTTGCATTCAAAATACATCAGGCGCGTGATTTTCTTCCCGTGATTCCCTCGAGTGTGAGTGTCGATTGAAAATCGTGTTAGAGAGAGCAGGAATCGCGCGATTGATATGCATGCACACACAAAAACAAAAATTTTCGACATGCATGCACACAAAAAACAAAATTTCTTACTTTTTCCCCTCTTTTTTTCCCTCTCTCCCTTACTTTTTCTCTCCCTCACTCTCTCTCCCGGTTTCTCACGCTGGCTGGCCCACGACTGACCTGTCACCGCCACCACTTTCCCGCCTCGCCCACCGGCCACCGGCCTCCCGCTCCTCTCCTCACGGCCGAGGCTCCTCCTCACGGCCACGACCTCCCGCCCTCTCCCTCACTGGCCGAGGCTCCTCCTCCTCCCCCGGGCCGGCCTCCCCTCTCCTTCCTCGCTGCGACCGAAGTCGCCTCCCACGGCCTCCCTCCCTCGGCTCGGCTTCGCGTGCCCACAGGCTCACGCGCCTCCTCCTCTCCCTCCTTCACTCGCCGCTTCTCTCCTCGGCCCGGCCATGGCGCGGCGGCCAAGAAGACACCCTCCAACACGGGCGCGGCGGGCGAGGGCGTGGCGAGGGTGAGGTGAGGCGCGGCTGGCGCGAGCGAGGGCGCGCTGGCGGCGAGGCGGCGCAGAGGCTAACACCGCTGCGCGTGCCGCCCGGCCGCTGGCGCGGCCGCCGGCGTCGTGCTGTCTCGGGCGGGCAAGACAGCACGCCCAAACGGCCATGCCGGGCCGTGCCACCCATCGTGCTCAGTTTTTGGGCCCACCACGGCCCGAACTACAGTAACGGGCCGGCACGGCACGGCCCCCTAACGTGCCGGGCCGGGCTTGGGCCATGTCGTGCCCTCTGTGCCTCGGGCCGGCCCACCGAGACACAGCCCATGTGCCTACCACTACGCATAACTAAGGAACCATTGCAATTTATAGATCACGAAATTATCACTAGACGCGCAGATCCTTAATGGAAGTAGAGTCGATGTAGCGCGTCGGTACAGTTGTAGTCGTACTAGCCTCGCGCCTCCTCTAACAGCTCCTCGTGACCGTCACGGGTTGTGGATCGTCCTCATCACCGTCATATGTTACGGATCATCCTAGCGTTAAAGCTTCGTAGGAATGCCTCCAAGGTATCAATATGTACGGGGTAAGGACGCCACATGCTGGAGTGTTAACGCCTGCTGCACGATTTTGGACGAATGAGATGTGATGGCTAGGCTTTCAGAAATTCTGAATTCCTATGGTATCTCTTAACCATAAAGCCACCACCCCCTCACTTTATATAGACGCACTACAATAGATCTCTACATTAAAGGCTCATTAGGAACTAAAAGCCCATCAGAATTCGGATCACCATCAGAATTAAGTTCCAGCCCTTTAAGCGTGTGACCCTATAGATTCACGTATACTTGAATATGGCCCAAGTACTCTTACTCAACCATTAATTGGCAGTGGTCCCTAACATGACGTACCGACCCATGAGTATATATAAAGATCACATCGGACGAACCTTAACAATGATTAGTTATATGCATTTCCCTTTGCCTCATGATGTCAGTCAAACTCAAGGCGTGTATGTGCCATCCTTGTTTAGATAGCTCGACCACTCTTTCTCGATTACGTGACTCAAAATCCTTAACTATAGTTAACTCTTTAACCACAGTAGTATGGCCATGCATTTTTGGAATCCAACCACTCGAGAGACCTAGAGATATCTCTCCCGTTGTATGGAGAGGCAAATTCCATCTTGATCGACCATGCCTCGTAGCATACTTCACGACAAACCCGAAAGCCACCTTTATAACTACCAGTTATGGAGTAGAATTTATCAACCCCTAAGTAAGTTATTACACATCTCGAGTATATGCGTCAACCTCAAGTCTAAGGATATAGCATACATATTTTATATGAGACCAACTGGTGACAAGAAAGATTACAATGCTCTCGCAGTGTCTCAAGGTGGGTCGATCCAACTCCATATTCTCTAACATGTGCCCATATTATTGGTTTGATATCTCCATATCCATGAGACGTGAAATATGATTATCAACCAATACATATGCTAGTCTATTCATATGTGTCCTCATATGTTTATCGACTAGGGATCAAAAATAATCATCACAAGGTTATATATAGAGTTTCACAAAACAAGTCATATACTTGCTAATAAATAATAATGACATTATTCAAGGAACAAGATAATAAATCATGAACATAAGAAAATATAATCATCTCTATGATTGCCTCTAGGCATATCTCCAACAAAAAAGTTGGTGCCTCCACAATAATACTATAACAAATGTGCCGTCTTTCTCAAGAATTAATTAACCATAGAAATAATGCTTTTAATACATAAAAGTACTCCATCCGTCCAAGTTTATAAGGCGTATTTCTTCCTGGTACATAGACCAAGAAGATATTAAAAATGACTAGATTACACCTAATTATTATCACTAAGCACTATAGTCAATGTATACATGTAGAGAATATGAAGTAAAGATGGATATTTATTAGGGATATATCACTACTACACAAAAGTTCATCACGCAGTTCAAAAACCTCATCATCGACGGTTTGGTTAACCATCTGTAAACATGTGTCGATGATAAGAAAGTCACATCACGCACGTTTTTCAATTATCGTAAAATTAACATCGAGATGGTTCTATCTACGAACCGCTTGTAATGAGAGAATATCATAAGCGGTTGTAGGATAGAACCGTCTCTTATGTGACAAGTCATCATGCATGTTCTATCATAAAATTGTGCGTGATAATCTACAATCACAAATGGTTCTATCTACGAAACCGCTTGTAATAGTCCATCATCACGCACGGTTCGTAGTTAGAACCGCTCGTGATATGTTTTTTCCTAACTCTCTTGGCGTAACTTCCATGATCAATATCTATTGTTCAAAATTTTATTCTCCTCAAATATTTCTACAACGATATTTACAAGGCACAACCAGTTATAGATTTTGCAATTGAATATCAAAACATCCTAAATGCATTGAGGCAACAACTTTTCTGATGAGGAGGGTCTTAAAATATGAACATTTGTAGCACTTTCATCCTCTTTCTTATTCTAATGTTGATGGATTCCAAGGTAAAATCTAATTCCATCCACAGTTTGTCATGAAAGTTGTTATGCTCTAACTTATCTTCCACTTCATCATCATCCCAAATGAAAATACCATAGGTGACCTATTTTCACTGTGATCTTGTGCAGGAATAGGACCAGAGTGATCTTGTTCCTATACAAGACCAGAGTGAAAATATGTTGCATATAGTATTCTCATTCGGGGATGAGGATAAAGTAGAAGATAAATCAGAGCATGACAACTTTCGAGATTTAACTGTTGATGGAATTGGATTTTGCCTTGAAATCCATCAATATTAGAATAAGAAAGGGGATGCAAGTGCTACAAGTGTTCATATTTTAAGACCCTTGTCATCGGACAAGATGTTACCTCAATGCATATAGGATGTTTTGATATTCAATTGCAAAATCTATAACTGATTATGTCTTGTAAATGTTATTGTAGAAATATCTAAAGAGAAAAAAAATTCAAACAACAGATACTAATCATGGAAGTTTTGCCAAGAGAGGTAGGGAAAACATTATTTCATAGTTCAAGACAAGAAGACCTTACCATAAATATGATAACAAAATATATTATTTCATAATTCAGGTGACAATATATTAACAAAATATGATATATACCACAAATATCAACAAGCGGACATTGAGAAACCACATTATTTCATAGTTCAAGACAATAAGACCTTAGGGTTTTTTCATGTCTACCATCATATGTGCCATAACTTTCGCAGCAGAGGCTTCTCGATTCTCTCTAAAGTTCCACAACTCCAGTACAGTACCGATTTGTTTGACACCAATAACCACTTGATCTCCAGTCATATCTCTTAATCCCTACAAAAGCGATATGATCATGTTGTTGTGAAAATGGTGTCTTGGTATATTATTAGTAACCATATCGAATTAAATACTACAAACATTTATATTACCTCTATAAGCTCAGTTTTGACTTCTTCCAGCTCTGCATTAGCCCTATGGTCCTTAATGATGAGTGCTGTGTTAAGAGATTCAATATCTTGCAATTTCTCATTTATATCTTTCAGTTCTTGTTTTATCTCATAAATCTTTCCAGTTAACTCAGACTTGCCCTTGCTTGTTCGATCTCCACCTCAAGTTTTGTTTAGCTTCTATGACTTTTCCATATCGTCTATTTTACCAAAATCAGATTTCAATATTGTCAATTAATTTAGATCAAAAACAAAATGATGTTCTCACATATCAGAATAATGGACTGATCATTGAATAACTTTTATGAGTAAGCTATACAAGCAAGGAATAATGAGGAGCTATATACTTGCGACAGAGAAGGATTCTGCAACACAGTGGATTTCAGTATACAATTCCAGATCACCCATAAAACAGAGGTACAATGTTGATTTGATCGGGTCCTATTAGAAATTTAACCCAATAACTACAACCCAAACTCATCCCATACACTTATATATTTTAGATGGAATAATGTAACTCATCCCATATACTTGTTTGGATAGATTTTGTTTAGATCCTAGACCTATGCTGGCTGTAAGCTGTAACAGACAGTGCTCTCATCTTTGACATATTTATCTCTTCATGCTTGTAGTACCAGAAAACCTCAAACTTCTTGCATGGCAATGCGTTCTCGATTTTCACATTAATCTACACAACAAAATCAGCAAAAGGGAATGAAGCAGCATAGGGAGTAGTACAGCTACTGTTTTACAATCACAAGCATGCTCTAGGTAGAGATCGATCTTTTGTACTATTTTATCAATTATCTATAGAAATCACAAGGACGCAGGGGACTCACCGAATCAAATGGAGTACGGGCTCGAGGGGAGGAGGAGGAGGTCGTCGAGGGGGAGGACACCGGTCGAGAGGAGGTCGCCAGGGAGAGGAGGGTCACCAAGGAGGAGGTCGTCGGGGAGGAGGTAGCCGGGAGGAGGTCGTCAGGGAGGAGTTCGTCCAGGAGGAGGATGTTGGGGCTAGGGTTTAGGGGAGACGAAACGCCTTGAGAGCCAAGGTCTGTGCTACGAACCTCTATCGGTAGGTTTATATAGTGATCTCAGTTCATATCATAGACGGTTCGTAGTTAGAACCGTCTGTGATGGATAGATATCACAGACGGTTTTATTTTAAAACCGTTTGTGATAGCTATACTGACGGTTTTATACTAAAATCGTCTGTGATATTGATGTATATCACTGACGGTTTATAAAGAGTACTGTCTGTGATTATGTCACTGATGATTTCACTATAGAACCGTCAGTGATGTTCAACATCATAATATAAACCTTTCTGTAGTAGTGTATAGGGAACATCACACTAATTTGGAATATAAAATATGTTTTATATTTATAGATAAAACTATTTATTTTATTTTATAAACTTGGACGGAAGAGTACTCGCTAATTTGAATACACAACTGGAGAATTCGGACGATTATATTAACCCTACTAGTAGCTAGTTGCAATGCAAACCGTTACTAGCTTAATTAAAACTACAAGGGCAAAAAGGTATTAAAACCAAGCTACTTGGGCAAACATCAGCATTGGCATCCTGGCATGATTAATCACTAGGAGTTTGCTTTTCAGTCCATTTCACCTTGTTTTTTCAACCGAATCTCAATAGTGTGAACCTTCAAATTTGCTCCTATATCCCCTACCTCACTGCACCCTCCCCGATTTAACCAATTCAACAAATCGATCAAGCAGGAATGTGGACTGAGTATGCAAACAAACTGCAAGCGGTGATTAATCTCGTTTTAATCTATATGCGAGTCTATATGCTTTAGACAAACAAACTGCAAGCGGTGATTAATCTCGTTTTATAATCTATATGCACTACACCAAAAAACGTCATCAGTGGCGGTTCATAATCACGCCATCGATGGCGTTATTGAACCGCCATTAGATATAGTGCCATCGATAATCGAGGATTATCGGTGGCGGTTTTCTAACCGTCACAGATAAGTGTTATTCGTGGCGGTTCTACATACTAACCGCCACAGATAACAATACTATACGTGGCGGTTCTATCCACCAACCGCCACAGATAACAATACTATCTGTGGCGGTTCTATCCACCAACCGCCACAGATAACTACACTATCGTGGCGGTTCTTTCCTACAACCGCCACAGATAAAAATATTATACGTGGCGGTTCTTCCCACCAACCGCCACAGATAACTATATTATCTCGTGGCGGTTCTATACATCAACCGCCACAGATCTATATTATACGTGGCGGTTCTATCCACCAACCGCCATGATAGTGCCCGATCAAAAAATAAAATCTGCATTTTGGGCTAGCCTCGGTGTGCCGCTAGCCATGCCCTCAAACATATAATACATCAATCACAGATTTTGCATACACAGATTACAATGTACAACAATCACAGATTTCGTATATACACAACTACAATATAATACATCAATCACAATTGCAATTTTGCATATGCACAATTATAATGTACAACAATCACAGATTTTGCATATACACAACTACAATATAATACATCAATCACAATTACATATAATACATCAATCACAATTACAATCACATTTTGCATATCACAATTACAATATACACAATTACAATGTACAATTAAAGTGTCTCATGCATGAGGTGCTCGATCATGGTGATGGTGTAGGGCATGCCTCCATTGGACTGCTCCCTTCTCCTCCAGTTCAGTCATCTTTGCATCAATATTTCTCGAGTATGTAAATGAAGTCATTATATATCATACTATGGAAAGCTAAATAGATCACTTTTGTTGTATCACAAATCTAGCCGATCCATTGCCGTCTTATTCCATGTGAATGCCGTGGCATCCTCCAGATATTGTACATGCATTAGCTAGTTTATACTCCTCTATTTTTGAATATGTGACATTCTATTTTTCAATTTTATTCCTAAATACATATCATTCTACAATTTTGATCCTACTTTTTACTATTTTTCCTTCTATAATCTCCATTTAGCTATTTTTAATGGCATTTACTATCATACATTAGAGTAAAACACACCATCTAAAAATATAAGGACCATGTAATCAAATATCTTATGAATGGAAGGTAAAGATGCAAAAGGAAACTTCGCAACTAAATCAAGCAATCAAATAAACTCTTTGTAATGGTGCGTTTTAATGAGCTCTTTCGTATTCATCCATCACCCACGTCTATTAAAAGCTCTACTAGCCATCATGAAAGGGCACAGAGAAAAGCAATAGAGGGAGAGCTCCTCGTCTAGAGCGCACGCACGCACGCACACACACCACCCATCAACACACACACACACGGGAGAAGGGCAACAACACAAGCGCAGATCAATCACAACTTCTTAAATGAAATGACAAAAATTAGAACATATGCAAGCCATGCCATCCAATACTAAACTTGACATTCAATGAAACATCAATTTACACCACCGTACGAAAAAAATTAACTAGTTTTGTGAACTATAAGCCTACGAGTCTTCACTGTTGGTAGGGGCCTCAGGAGGTGGTAGATGAGTATGGAAGACTTCATCGTTATTATCTGGGTCATGAAACTCGCCGTTCTTGTTGAGTACTTCCTTCATAATGAAGTAGGCGAGCTGTCCCTGAATGCCTTGGATTTCATTTGGAACCGATCCTCCCATAGGCAACTTCAAACGCTATAGATAGAAAAAGTTTGTCTTAAGAGCTTATATAGAGAATGAGATGTGCAAATCAATGTGTGATGTTAGCGTGACAAACCTCTACGTCATTGTTTACTATTGTAGAGCCTAAGATTTCGCGCATGTATTGGCACACGAAGTACCCACATAAATTTGTTCTGGCGGTGCTTGTGGCATCGCAAAAATTGAATAAACTTATACGACATTGAAGGAGTTATTGACTACGAGTGCGATATAGACAAATTGTTTTTGTGCGTCGGAAATTTAGTACGGATTGTCGGTGATTTATGGAAAGGACGGCGTCTTGAGCACTTTTTACAATATGCTTTGAAGGCCCTATTCACTAGACTTGTCATATCTTTGTAGTCTTTTGGATCTTTGTCCATGGGTCCAAGATCGACATCTTGCTTTTATCCGGATGAATTACTACGAGAATCCGAGTGGAAACTACGTACACATGTATGATGCCGTAGTCATTAGTCCTAACTGAGCAAAGAACGAGATCAACAAGTAATTGAACTAGCTAGTGAGCCACTTACTTGAAATTGTATGGTAAAAGTATGAACTCCTTGTCTTGGAGTTTGATGAGGCGTTATATCGTAGTCCTCGACCTCCTTTGGTACTCTTTTGATTTCCGGTGGCAAACCGTTCCGGATCGAGGAACGCCATGCGGCCCTTTGGTTCTTTTAGTTCGATCAACTCGTATCTACATAACAAATGATTTAGACATCACATTTATCGGTATTACATGAATGTAGACAATGATTTTTATATTGGACACTTACGGTGACCAAGATCTCATAAGAGACACGTCGAGGCATCTTGATAGTACATGTTGTGCAACTCATTGAATTCTATCATGAAGCGGCCGGTCCCTCATGGTGGAAATGTTCCTCTCTGAAAATGGCGGTGATCACCTTGGGAGTACATGGTGGTTCGATCGCTCCATATACCATTCATGTAATCGCCTTAGTCGTGCACTGTTAGACTATGAAGCTTGAAGGGGTGACAAGCGGCTTCCCAATTCGTATTTCATCTTTCTTGACTTGTCCTTTGGAGACCGCTTTACCCTTACTTTTCGCACACAACATCATACTCCGTTACGGCCACCGACCTCGTGATATGGCTTGTCTATTCGCCATGCCTTGAGAGGAGGGTTTTAAGTCGGTCAAGCGAAGTTGTCGCACTAACTTTCATACTGATGTGTTGGTGGCGGTATGCGAGGTTTCTTGTAGAGAGCGGCGGAGTTCACTGTAGGAGAGGGCGGAGTTCACTGCAGAGAGGTCGCGAGTTCACCTCGGAGAGGGGGCGGAGTTCACCTCGGGAGGAGCAGGCACTTCATGATGGTCCAAGGTGATGTCACGTTTGCGCCCTGGATGAATGTGTGGGCGGCACTTCCTAGAGTTGTAACCTCGTCGTTCGGGGCATTTCTAGCCCGAGGTTGGCGACCGGGATTAACCGTGTCCACTGAACCTTTGCATATCCGGCGCTATCGCGAGTTGTGCAATACACCTCCTTCTTGGCATGGGTACGCTATGCATGCCGGCTTGAATGAATATGTTCATGGCGGGCAAAGTGAGTGGGCACGGTGTGGGGTCATGTATGTCGTCCACAGGATAATGACCCATGTCTGTTCTACAATTGGGGCGGATGCGCAGCTCGCTGCGACGATTCGGAGGCTGGTCGTAATAATGTTCTCGGCTTGTGGTGGCTCATGGCTTGTTGTACTTGTCGTTGTACTTGTTGTTCAATTGTGCCTTGTAATTCTCGAAGCATCTTTTCCTTCATCATTTCTATTTCGCAAAGCGCTTCTCTAGCTCTCTTTCGGCTCTTGTAAGTGTGAAGGTGCTCAGGAATCTGTCTTCCACGGAACCTTAACCCGACACCTCTTGTTCGTCCAGGATGCTCCTTGTTTCCTGTGGCACGTGTTAGTTCGCTCGTTCTCCCTATCTGGTTGGAATGTTCCTTGGGAAGACTCGACGTCCGGCTCCTGGACCCTTTGTGACATTGCTTCGTCGTCGCTATTTACGAAGGATAAGCCCCACCAGACGTGACACTTGCCCTCGCTAGCACGTGAGTGCTTGACTCGATCCGTAGTCCGACCAATTGACTTGTACCCGGTCATTGTAGTGATTACGCTTCTCGCCTCTCCCATTGAGGATTTTACGGCGTACCCACCCGTACCAAGTCTGTGTGGATGGATGTTCCTTCTTCCGATGTTTATGTGGTCCTCGCTGGACTTCTTTGCTGCTTCACTTTGCTTCATCGACACGAAATCATCCCAATATGGTTCTAAGTTTGGGTAGTCCCGATGGCCGATCGGTTTTTCTTTACATAAGTAGTATTCAGCCTGGCCTTGAAGTTCCTCCATGCCGCATCCATGGTCATCAACGCATCCCGACGCACGCGGTGTTCATCTTCTTGTGGAATTGAAGGTTTGTTTCACTCATCCATAGATCCGCTTTGATGGTATCGGGCACTTTGTGCCAATCCAAAAGGTGATTGGCACTCTCTCCTTGCGATATACCGCAGGTTGTTACGTACTTTGCTACGAACTTTGGCGGTGCACTAGGGGCCCCACCACGAGACCTCCGAGATGGTATACCGCCTTGGGCTTCTTATTTCTTCCTCGGCCACGAGGTCTTGCCTGGTATGTCAAGATCGGCGGCAACACCGGTGGTTGGGTGGAGGTTGAGGAACTGGTAGGGCTAGGGCTCGGGCTCGGGGTGGATTGCTCCTCCATATCGCCTTGGATGAATCGAAAGAGGTAAAGTATGGAACCATTAGAATTTGGCGATCCGATGGGTTAAGTGCGGAAGTTTAACTCGAGAACTAGAAATAAAAGTAATCGAAGAATTGGGCATTCAATTGATGGGCCTGAAGTACCGAATTGTCTACAAGAAGGGTAAGGAGAATGTGGTTGCCAACGCATTGGTTACTATTAGCACTGAAGCAGCTTCAATTCCTGTACCTAAACTAAAGAATGTGCATAGGCTTCGGACAGAACACTATGTGTAAGTGGAAAACTAATTTTGTTTTGGATTAAACATGCAACACTTTACACTTACAGTATGGCTATTGTTTCCCCCCATGTAAATATTGTTATTCATCCGAAAATGTTAAGTTCTTTAATTGCCATTCTTGAAGTTAGATTCTGCTTGCGATTCACGAACTCGATTCACATCCTCTCGCACAACGGTGAGATCTCGCCATCTTTGTTTTAAGCATTTCAAAACATCCTTCCGATTTAGAAATGATTAATGACTAGGACTTGACCAACGGAAACTGTGATCAAGTCCTTACCTATTGACAATATGGATGCAGGCAAGCTTATTTTCTTTGAGAATGGATGATGCCCATCTAAGTTGGTTTTCACTAAACATTGTGGCTATTGTGCGGATGAAATAAAGGATATGAGCAAGCCACCAAAATCATGTTGTCAATCTCAAATGGAAGGTGGCTTATGCAATAACAAGATGTGTCAGATTGTATGCACGGCGAGAAAACCAATCTAGATATGTCGAGGCACAATTCTGGTAAAGCAATCAACATTACACAGCAACCATGAATACTTACTAGAGATGATGGTTTATGTGCATCAAGTGTCTAGTTTCATAGACCTCTGATTTGGTTCAGTAAAACTAGCACCCTAGAAGGTGGAGCTAAATCTGAATTAAGACTTATACTAAGAAAAATAAAATTACAAAGCTATTGATTAACCTCTAAACTTTAGAAAGAAAGGAAAAGTTAAAGCTGAATTTCTATATAATGCTTATAAACTGTGGATCAAATGCGTATCTGTTCTTTTATGTAACTTGTATTTATTGCATGAGAATAACCTATCAAGAATCTCGCTCTAAAGAAGAAAGAAAGCATATATTCGGGTTTTGGGCTAATCGGGCATACAAAATTACTGTTAATACCGATAGTTTGAGTAATCTAAATAATTCATTGTTGGTCTGCTAAATTGCATGCACTTATCCACTAATGATAAGATTCTGAACAAGCAACTTGATGCATAATACCGATAGTTTGAGTAATATAAACCTATTTCGGTTGGTTTATATTACCATAATATCTTGATGCAATAACAAGCAAAGCAACATTTTATCGGACAACGAACAACCGAGCTAAAGAGCAGAGCCATCGAATGAAGGTAGAACATACCTAGGAATGCGCGCGTCGTGAGTGGTCGGGCGTCGTTGAGGGCGCGGCGCTTCGGCGGCGTTGGGCGGCGTCAAGCGCGTCGGTGGGGAAGCCTTGAGCGTGGCGTCGGAGTGTCGAGGAGTGTCGAGGCGGCACAGGCGTCGGACGGCGTCGAGGCGGGCTTGGCGTCTTGACGGCGTCGGCGAGACCGTGGCGCGTCGGGCTCGGGCGAAGAGTGAAGCGGCGGGAGTTTAGGGGTTAGAACAGCGGTGAGAAGAAGAATGATCAGACGACTTTTATATGTTGGGGCCTTATACGTGGCGGTTCTTAACAAGAACCGCCATCGATACTTATCTGTGGCGGTTCTTCAAAAGAACCGCATGATGATATAATTATCTGTGGCGGTTCTTTATACGAACCGCCATCGATACTTTATCTGTGGCGGTTCTTCACAAGAACCGCCATCGACTATAATTATCCGTGGCGGTTCTTTATACGAACCGCCGCAGATTCCTTCTCGTGGCGGTTCTTCACAAGAACCGCCATCGACATATATAATCCGTGGCGGTTCTTTATACGAACCGCCAGCGATAAATCTGATCTGTGGCGGTTCGTTTAAGAACCGCCAGCGATAAAGTTATCTAACATAAGCTTTGCGCGGACTACTTCCAAGTGGTCGGCGTGAGACAACTTTGCGCAGGACTACTTCAAGTGGTCGTGAATAAAACAGTAATGACCATATATATTTCTAATATAGTAATATACCTATATAATCTCTACTTTATTTTCATATCTTCTAGGATGTATACCAGAATAGAATATTATTTCTAAATATGTTCTAATATCATAAATGCCTTATGTACTATGTACAATATATTTGGTTTTAATTCATACAGGAGGAGAAACCATTAAAACTTGTGTAATCGAATATAGTAATTACCTATATAATCCTAATATAGTAATATATTAATGACCCACATTTCCAATACTCCACACAAATGCATAACACCATATTTCCATTACTCCATACAAATGCATATTGTTTACATCACATTGCCATTACTCGTATATAGCTAATTATTTTCTTTCACAATTTGCCCTTCTTCATGATCGTCGCGATGATAGGTAGTTTCTTGAGTGGTTTCTTCCTCGAGCCCGATGTTGCCATCTACGAAAGGAGGCAACTCGTCAAAGCTGGTTGTACTCATCCTCATCCACGACATTCTCAACTCCGACGATCCTTCTTTTCCCTGAAGAACTACATGCCGCTTCTTATCCGTCGGTCGATTACATAGAAGACTTGTGCTACTTGCTTCGCAAATACGAATGGTTAAATCTCTGTGTCCGACATGTTCGATGTCCAAAGTAGTGAAGCCGTGCTTGTCCACCTTGACACCCTTTGGGAGTTGTACCCAACGACACCGAAACATCGGGATCTTAAAAATACAATAGTCGAGCTCCCAAATCTCTTCTATGAACCCATAGAAGCTAGTCTTCTTCTTTGCTGTGTTGTCATAGGCATCTATGCGACACCACTATTTTGGTAAGTGCTTTTGCTATCACGAGATCTCGTGTAAAAGGTATATCCATTTATGTCGTATCCTTGCCATGTCAAGATTGTACTGATGGCCCTTTTGCCAACCACCTCAACATAACACTCGTTTCTTTCCAGTCATATGCTCTTTGAACCAATGATTGAACAAGCGGTTATGCTCTTTTGTTACCCAAGCCTCGATCGTCCACGATTTTCCTCTCGTAGCTTATCCTTGTGCATGTCCATGTACGAGGACACCTCAACCGATTGTTGCAAGGCGTGAAATGAGCTTTTGAACAATCCATGATCGTAAGAATTTGTTGATTTCCTTCCAATCGTCCCTTTTCCGGCTAGCCTACCCTCATGGCGAGATCTGAGGCACTCCTACGGTTCCACCCCTCCATGTAATCCGCAAAACTCGATAACCTCCTCGGTTGCATAACCTTCCACAATGCAACCCTCGTGAGATCGATTGCGTACATACTTCTTCGGGATACCCATGTACCTTTGAACGGGTACATCGATGCGAGAATACGGGGCCACATACATTTATCTCATTCACAAGGTGAACAATGAGATGAACCATTATATCGAAAAATGATGGAGGAAATACATCTCTAGGCGGCATAGTGTCTTCACCACATCATTACGTAGTTGAGAAAGTCCGATGGGATCGATGACCTTACGTGAAATCGTGTTGAAGAAGAAACACAACCTCATGATTGCTTCTCGGACCTTTTCGGCAAAATACCTCTAATTGCAATAGGAAGCATTTGTGTCATCATCACATGACAATCATGAGACTTCATGCGATTAACTTCAAATCTTTCATGGACACGGTTTCTTGATGCTTGCGGAGTAGCCGGATGGAACTTTCACACCATGCAAGCATTTGCAGAGGTCATTCTCTCTTTCTTGGATAGAGTGTAGCAAGTGTGGGGAAGGTAAAGTCGGCCTTTCCGTTGTCTCGAGGATGTAGCTCACTCGATTTTCATATCTTCGGGTCCTTCGTGCCTTGATCCGTCCTTAGTTTTGCTAGGAATATTCAAACAAAATACCAATCAAGTTATCACATACATTTTTCTCTACATGCATGGCGTCTATGCGTGTCGAACTTCTAAGTCCTTCCAATAGGGCAAGTTCCAAAATATCGATCTCTTCTTCCATGTGATCTTCTCGAGACGAGACCTCGATTTATTATTACTCTCTCCTTTCCAAGTACAACATTAATATCCTTAACCATATCATATACCTCTTCCCCACGAGGAGGCCTTGGAGCTATACCATCCTCTTTTGTCCGTCAATTGTTTCTTCATATTGCGGTAGGGGTGATTCTCTGAAGGAACTGCGGTGATGCATGTACAGTTTTCCTTGAGTTATTGAGCCACACACTTGCGGTTTCATCCATGCAATGGGGCATGCTTTGGCCCTTTTACAAGATGAACGGATAGGTTACCAAGGCGGGAAATCATTGATGGTGCAAAACAACAATGCGCGTAGGGTGAAGTACTCTCGCTTGTACTCATCCCATACACCAGTACACCTTCGTTCCACAGTATCACAAGATCTTCCACCAATGGTTGTAGGTATACATCAATATCATTGCCGGGTTGTCTCGGCCCTTGGATAAGCGGCGACATCATAATGTACTTTCGTTTCATACACAACCAAGGAGGAAGGTTGTAGATACTGAGAGTCACGAGCCAAGTGCTATGAATACTACTCATGTTACAGAAAGGATTCATTCCATCCGTACTCAACCCAAACCTTACATTCCTCGGTTCATTCCGAAGTCCATCCTAAAGAGCCTATCGATGGTTCTCCTTTGGCGAGAATCGTGAGGTGTCTCGACTTTCCATCCTTTTACGCTCTTACGAGTGCCATCGCATCGATTGGGCATGCTTTTGTTTCCAAATAAGCGCTTCAACCGAGGTATTACGGTAAATACCACACCACTTTAGCGGGAGCTCCTTTCTTCACCACGGTGCCCTCATTGTCATGGTCTTTACGCTTGTATCGCGATGATTTGCACACGGACATACATGCATGTCTCAGTATACTCTTTGCGATAGAGTATACAATCGTTTGGACATGCATGTATTCTTTCTACTTCCAATCCCAATGGACATACAACCTTCTTAGCTAAATAAGTGGTTATCGGCAATATGTTTCCATCTGGAAGCATGTCCGCTAAGAGATGTAATAGCCGTGAAACTTTTATCGGACCAACCATTGCTTGCCTTCAATTTTAGAAGTGAAAGCACGGTGTGCAACTTTGTGTATTCCTCCTTGCAACCCGGGAACAAAGGTGTGTCCGAGTCGCCCAACAAACCCTTGAATTGATTAAACTCTCTCGACTAGTGTAGTTCCCTTCGCATCGCGCAACATCGAGCAAGATTATTATCGTCATCAATGTCCAACCTATCCTCATCGATCCATAAGCGATGTCACCGCCATAATGCCTTCTCCATCATCCAATACGTTATCACCTTCATGTATGTTTTCCTCTTCACCGTGACTTGTCCAACGTGTATAGCCAAGTACAAAACCTCTTGAATCAAGTGCAAGTGGATGTGCTCTTTGTCCGAAAACATTTTCTCATTCTTGCAATCAATGCATGGACAATGTATGTACTCCGTCTTCTTATGCAATTTGTTCTCCTCAGTGCTCTTAGAAAAGCAGATACCCGTCGATGTAATCTCGGTGTAGCAGTTCGCATTGTACATCCATCTCCGGTCCATCTAAAATTAATTAACATATAAAAATTGATTAAAAACTAATCTAATTACTTATCATCTAAATGAGCTAGATAATAAATTCATCATCTAAAATGATGAGCATCCACCTACCAAATTAGCTTAAATTTCATGTATATCAATATCCAATAATCTTAATTAAATAAATTTAATATATGTCACACTAATGGAACCAAATTAATAGTAATTAAAAACTAATCAATACTTTTCAGGTAAAGAAGCTAGATAATAAATTCATCATCTAAAATGATGAGCACCCACCTACCAAATTAACTAAAATTTCATTTATATTAATACCCAATAATCTTAATTAAATAAATTTATTATATGCAAGATGTATATGTTAGTACACTAATGGAACCAAATTAATAGTAATTAAAAACTAATCTAATAACTTATCATCTAAAGGAGCTAGATAATAAATTCATATATATGCAAGATGTACATGTCCGTACACTAATAGAACCCAATTAATAGTAATTAAAAAACCAATCTAATTACTTATCATCTAAAGGAGCTAGATAATAAATTCATCATGTATCAAATTAACTTAAAATGCAATTAATATTAAATATATGCTTAATCATAATTCATCATCTATAAAAGGAACACAACATCATCTAATGAACCTAGCTAGGAAATAAATTCATCAACTACAAAATGGTACCTAAATAAAAATAAACAAAATCTAAACTTTTCATCTCATCTACATATAAACCCTAATTAAACTTGGTTTAAAAATTAAATTGCAACAAGATTAACACAAATCAAGAGAGGAGAAAAAATAACTCACCAAGGAACAACTAGAGGAAGTACAAGCACAAGAATTGGAGAAAGCGAAATCAAATTTAGAAGTTTTGGTTTGCTCTCGGGAGGAAGAAGACAGTCTTGCTCTCGACCACCTATTTATAGGCAATATTATCGGTGGCGGTTTTAACTAGAACCGCCACTAATAATATATCCGTGGCGGTTCTATCCTCGAACCGCCAGCGATAATCATTATCGATGGCGGTTCGAGATAGAACCGCCACCGATAATCAATAAATCGATGGCGGTTGGAGGATAGCACCGCCATGCGATAACCTAGTTATCGATGGCGGTTCTAGCCTCCAACCGCCATCGATAATGTATTTGTTATCGATGGCGGTTCTACCCTCGAACCGCCATCGATAATCGATATCGATGGCGGTTCGAGGATAGAACCGCCACCGATATTTTTCCGCCATTTATGAAATTGAACCGCCACTGATAATTATCTTTGTGGCGGTTCGAAAAAAACCGCCACAAATAGACCGTCACCTATTGCAGGTTTTGGCGTAGTGATGTGACTATGTGAGTATATACTTTAGCTTCTTTATTGTATGCAATATAATATATTTTTTACAACTGTTCCCCCAAATCAGCTTTGAAAAATAGGCACACAGCGTGAACTAACTTTAACCAATTACTTGCTGAAAAAAATCGCTATTTCCCGTTTGATAAATTTCCCATCGGAAGTAGACATTAACCTTGGGAGGAGACTTGATCTTTAATTAGTCACACGACCAACGGTTTGCTGTCATTCTTACCAACTATTCATCTCTTTCAACAATAAACTAATCAGTTATACATAATTAAATCGATCGTAAATCAGCACGTGAGTGAAAAAGAGCCGACATGTGTGACTTTGACATCGCTCCATTTGTGAGTTGCCAAGCAATAATTTTATTCTGCATTGATCTTTAATTCCCCCCCCCCCCCCACCCCCCTCTTTTTCCGAACGCATATGTACCTACTCTAGTTATATGCTAAAATAAAATTGTTCAGTTAATAGTCCTATTCCCTCCTGTTTAGTTTCACTCTTTCAACTTATGTGATTCTACGTAGAGAAAGTTATATACTACTTAATTATTACAAACACCCTAGTAGCTTCCCATCAACTCTAGCGAAAGCGATCGACCATCAACACAGCTATAGCGCCCCCACAACCTTATTGGGCATGGGAACACAATTACTATCATAAGGTTATCCACGTCCATCTATGTTAACTACAGCATAAGAACACTCACACCTATTTCGAGTTCTATATACTTATGGTTTCCTCATCCTATTCTATATACACTACTACAGAATCAGTTATCCTTGCCACCATATCACTGCCGGTTCATCAAAAATCAGTAGTAATAATATTATCATTGCCGGTTCGGATGAAAAACCGGCAGTAACGGCTTTTTTCTAATGAACCAGCAGTGACAAATCCCTTATTACTGTCGGTTCGTGTTCGAACCGGCAGAAATACTATCATTGTTGGTTTTTAGAAGAATCGACAGTGCTGATATTTTTCGAAAAATCATAACTTTTCCATACGGAGTCGGATGGAGATAAAATTTATATGAAAATTGTAGCTCTCGACGAGATCTACAACTTTATAGTTGACAACTGTTTCATTTGAAGTAGTTTAAATATCCAAATAATGGTATCACTGTCGGTTGGCGGTTCGTATTCCCAACCGGCAGTAATAATGCTATCAACCATTTTTCGAAAAATCATAACTTTTCCATACAGAGTCGGATGAAGATAAAATTTATATGAAAATTATAGCTCTCGACGAGATATACAACTTTGTAGTTGACAATCTTTCCATTTGAATTCGTTTAGATATCCAAATAATCATTATAAGTTTCGGAGACAAAGGAACAAAAGGAAAATATATCCTATACTGGTTGAGGAATGAGTGATAGGTGATAAGGTGGTCTCGCGTGAGGTAGCAGATCACAAGTTCGAGTCCTAGCTACCGCACGCGCTCGAAAATCGCGTGACTTGTGACCCGTGTAGAATACGGGGTAGTCGGTCCGAATGCGAATAATTTTTTTTTTATTTTACCGAGTGATTTACGAACCGGACTATCACTGCTTGTTCGCATACAAACCGGCAGTGATACCGACATCACTGCCGGTTCTAGAACCGGCAGTGATAGTCCGACTATCACTGCCAACCAATTACTGCCGTTTCTAAAAATCCGGCAGTGATGCCAGTTTGGAACCGGCAGTGATATAGTGTTCTGTAGTAGTGATATATATATATATGAAAAATATCTTTTACTCCAGGTGTAGTTACTCTCACCTCTGAAATACTACCTAAACGAACTTGAAATACTCCTTTATCACTTTAGGTACACTCATATACTAATTATAAGATATTCCAATATGAACCATATGAAAAAGTTGCAATGGAGTACATATTTTTTAGTGTATTTTACAAATACCTTTATATATGGACATAAAAATGAGTATGTCTAAAAATATATACATACCACCTCTAAAAAATGTAAATACTACCTAACTAATCTTATATACTGTATACTACATTACATACACTCTGTTATTGAGATATTCCCTACGTTGTGAGATACAATGTAGGGAGTAATTACTCGGAAGTAGAAAAGAGGCTTTACATGTGAATTGCGTATATATATATATATATATATATATATATGTATGTATATATATATATATATATGTATGTATATATATATATATATATGTATATATATATATATATATATATATATATATATATATATATATATATATATGTATATGCACAATTCACTGAACAACTAACATCAAAATATCTTATTAATTTATTAAATAGCAAACATCTCTTTTGCTTACACAGACTGCCTTTTGTTTATTCCATGCGCGTAAGGCCAAACCAATTGATGTTTGTTCGCACTTTCTGATATCTATTTGTAAAAGATAATAACAGAAGTAGGGTTTCTCACGATACATTGTTCTAGCCTCATCAAGTAGGGTTTCTTACGACACATTGTTCTAGCCTTATCGATGTCGTCTATAATGCATGGACAAACCTGTAGAGCCCCAAGAGGCACACACGATAATTATCTACTAGAAGATTTATTTGTACTAAGCAACCAAAACCATATAATGATCCCTAAAACAACAACATGACAATTTGCGGCGTACCTACGTGACTAATGCCTAGTTTAGGATAGTTTTTTATTATGCAGATTTTGGATTCTCTAAGAATCGGGTGAGTGGTAGTTTCTGATTTTGGATTCTCAAGAAGCTTTTAGAGAATCAGAAGTTGTCACTGTTTGCACCAGATTTTGGCAAGGCATAATGAAATTGTCAGGCTAAGGATCAGGAGGATTTTGGTCGATATCGGATATAGGAAAAATGGTTTAAATATGGCGATATTCATCTTTATGGGAGGAGTTATTCGAGTTAAGGCCGACATGAATCATGGCAATCAGCGTGTTGGAGATGGACACCGTCGGGCGATAGCTATAAAAGATGGCCATAGACGAGCAAAAAAACAACAACACAACCAATCCAACAAATCGCATTTACATCTTTTATTTTCTCGTCGACTAGTAGTAGCCTCTGAAATTTAGAATCTTTGTAATTCGATCATGATCAATAAAGTTGCGTATCGCCATCAGGTTTGATTTTTTTTCGATTTTGTTGCGCATCGCTTTCTTCGGGAAAGATCTACATTTACCATCTGATTGGCCCTAATTGGTTAATTAGAATTATCGTTACCCTTTGATTTGATCGGATTTTTAGCTGTTTAGATCTAAACCGATTGTTTCTTGATAGATCGGCTCTGAGCGTATCATATATTTATCTTACCGATTACAGGATCAAATCAGTTGGCACGCCTTGATCAAGTAAACACAGTGTTCGTCAGGTGTGTTGCGATCGATTAACCATCTTCAAGTTTTTTGACGCCAACAGTCAACCACCAGAAGTTGTTCTAAACTGTACCTAATGCTTACTTTTAGCTCCAATGCCCACTATTTTCTCCATATACACATGCAAATGCAACACTGAAAGGCTAACATTAAAAGAGCCTGCAGGTTTCTTTAGAAAATCTCACCTCCATGCACGTAAGGCAAATCAACTAATACATTATTTTCCTTTTGTCGCTCTATGTGCAAAAGTAATAAGAAAATTAAGGTTTATTTTGTACACACGAATATTTTCTAGTCCTATGCACCAATGTGGTTGTCTCTAGCGTGGGAACACATGTGGAGCATGAAGAGGCACACATGATGATTATCTAACTTGAAGATTTCTGGGCAATAAGCAACCAAGATCATGTGATAAACTCAAAAGGGCGATGATGGCATGACTCATATCTATATACGATGAATTGAGATCCAATACAGTTCTATTAATTAAAACCGTAACTCAAACAGTTACACGTGGACCGTTGGATAAAAAAGTAACGATCAAGATCTTTTGGGAATATTATTTGAAAACAATGTGTATTTTTTTTACGACAGCATACACTGTAGCAACATACTGTTAGACGATTCAGACCGTTCGTCGATAACTCGAACGGACATTAATCCTAACCTACGGAAAACGCATAAGCTGCGATCTCTTGGGACCGTTTCCCTGCATGGGCTACTACGCAGCGCGGCCTCACTCACGTAACAATTTGCTCAATTTGCACGTTCTCAATTCGTTCAAGATGAGGCGTACGTTCTCCTCTCCGGTCACGATCGCGATCCGTATTTGTTCATAGCCCAACAATCGTTTCATCCCACGTTTTTATTCTATACGAAGAAACAGAGCCATAATTGGCACATCCCTCCTCACTATGGCGCGGGCGGCCGCAGGCCGGCTGGGAAGCGCTGCGCTGGCCGGAGAGCGCCGGCGGCTGCGAGCCGTGGCGATCCGGCGGCGGCGCGGCGATGCACTCGCGGGCGCGAGGCCAAGGCACGGCGACCGGCATCGCGGGCGCGAGGGCAAGGCTGTCGCGGCGGCGCGCGTGGCGACGCTTCAAGTCGACGGGTTCCGTGCGGCCGAGCCGGCGCCAGCGATCGAGCAAGGCTGCGAAGCGCGCCTGGCGAGGTGGAGGCGGCCGGCGGGCTTCAAACCGGCGTGCACGCTGAACCGAAGGCGATGGCGGTGGAAGCGCTGCGGCGCGGGAACCAAACGCATATTTCCTTCTTTTTTTACGTGGATGATGCATGTATGCGATGTTGCTTGTAGCCGTGCCACGTGATGCAAATATAAAGCAGATCTGACGGTAGATGCATGCATAGGAACGACAGCGATTAGATACAATCACCGATTCTCACCTCTTCTCACCTTTTCAATTCGATCTCCGTAGAGCAATTCGTGGCGATAACGTGTTGAGGAACCTCGCTATCGAATAGTCAGGGGTTCCCAACAGATCTGAAGTGGAGAAAGAAGAGAGAGAGACACGTGTTTAGGGAGAGCAGCGGAAATTCTTTATTGCTAATGAATTACTGTGTACATGGGGGCCTCCTTTTATATAGCGCTCTCTAGGGTTTGGCATTAGGGACCACATGGGCCTTGGTGGGCTTTCGGGGTTTCTCAACACTCCCCTTGGGCCCTTTGTGCGAGATGCATATGCCTCATTAAAACTCCGAAAAACCCAAAGTGGGAAAAATACTTGGAGAAAGAGTACATAGCATACGCTTACTATGTTGCACGAATTGCCTCGTTAAAACCTTACGCAAGAAAACTTCATGAAAAACTTGCTAAGGAAAAGAGTACAATTCTCCCAACTTCAATTGCTAATCTTGAGATTCATGTTGGGTATTCATAATTCATGCTCGGGATTCATGTGGGAGTATGTGACATATCTCCCCAAATCTGCACTTCTCTAAGTCTCATCATCCCAATTCCTTTCACGCACCTTTCAAAGGTAGATCTTTGGGAGTGATTTAGTGAACAAATCGCAAGATTTTCACATGACTTAGTATGCAATATCTTGATCTCGTTCATCTTATGCAATTCATGAGCATAAAGAACTTGGGGTTGATATGCTTCGTGAGATTGCTCTTCACATAACCCATTTGTGCTTGGGCAACACAAGTGCATTATCTTCATAAATTATTGTAGGAGTTTGCTCAATGTTCAAACCACATGACTTACGGATGTGGTGAACCATTCTTTGAGCCATGCACATTCACGAGATGCTTCATACAAAGCGATGATTTCCGAGTGGTTTGTCGACGTCGAGACAAGAGTGCCTTAGGACGACTTCCAAGAAATTGTTGTTCCTCCACATAGGAAAACATAGCGGTTTGGGACTTGCCGATATCTGGTCCGATAAATACCGGCATCGGCATAGCCAACCAAATTCAATTCATTGTTTCTTCGAAAAGCAGATCGAGGTCTTTGCTTCCTTGGAGGTAGCGGAAGATGTCCTTGATCCCTTTCCAATGCCTTTTGGTGGGTTACGCCTTTGTCTGAGAGCTAGCAAATTCACAGTGACGCAATGTCCGGTCTAGTGCTATTCGCAAGGTACATGAGCGCTCAATTGCACTCAAATATGGGAATTCTGCTCCCGGGACTTCCTCCCCTCTTCTCTAGGTCCAGTATGGATCTAGAGTGCTTGGAGTGACCTTCCGACCATTGGAGTCTTCGCAGGATATGCTTTTTCAAAGCTAAATCTTTCCAACACTTTCTGCGTGTAGGTTGATTGATGTACCAAGATTCCTCCTTGGACATGTTCAAGCTGCAAGCCTAAACAAAACTTGGTTTTACCCAAATCTTTCATTTCAAACTCAGACTTCAAGTATGAGCATGCCTCTTCAATTTCTTCATCCGTCCCAATGATGTTCAAGTCATCTACATAGACGGAGATTATCTGAGAATCCATTCGTGGATCGTTGTATAAACACACATGGACAATCTTCATTTGTTTGTGTAGCCTTTCTTGCGAGAGAAAGTCACTCAGCGATTGTACCACATTCTTCTGATTGCTTGACCCATACGGTGATTTCTCCAATTTCACCTTTGCATGAGTTTCTATTTGCTCCATCTTGGTTGGGATAGGAATTCCTTTCGGTACTTTCATGTATATCTCGAATCCAAGTTTCCATACAAATATCTTGTGACAACATCCATTAGCTTCATTCTCAACTTCAAGTTGGCGCCATTGAGATCAAATATCTAAAGGTAATTCCTCCCATGACCGGAGAATAGGTTTCTTCATAATCAACTCCGGGGCGTTGAGTAAAACCTTGAGCTACAAGCCTTGCTTTGTACCTTACAACCGTTGTTTTCATTTCTCTTAGAACAAAGACCCATTTGTGACCTATGGGTTTATATGGGAGGTGTGCGGCATCACGAGCCCAAACACCTCTCTCTTGTTCAGAGAGACTAACTCGCAGTGATTGCCTTTTCCATGCTTCCCAATCTAGCTTTTCTTGCACTCTGCGAGATGCAGGCTCGGATCATGATCAATGATCGAGGCAATCTTCTTTGCTAAGTAGGCATCAACGTTGGTCGTTGCTCTATTCGAGATTCTCCTGTTATTACAAAGTTTATGGCCATTTCTTCATGGGGTGCTTCATGCACTTCTACTTGCTCTTGTTGCTTTTCCCTATCGCAGAGCAAGTTCCTTTAGCTTTCATCGCCTATGTGTGCGCACACATTATTTCCGTGACTTCTGCGCAGTGGAAGATTCAAGTCTGGAATTGCCTTTCTGTTGGCTTCTTTCGGTGTGTCTCAAGCTGCTCCCTTCTTTCCTTGGGGCATTTTCGTGATTGGTTGTGGTAAGTCCTCTGCTTGATTTTCTCAGGGCGTCTCCGGGTACTTTGGGTTTGAGGGCAGATTACTGCTCTTTTTCTTTGAGGCCTCTGAACAGGTTGAGGATACCTTCTATTTTCTTTGGTATTTCCACCTCTCGGTGCATTTCTTGCGGGTACATGCGACTTAACCACGCCCTTGGATCACAAAATGATCAGCAGTTCATTTGCTAAATTCGCAAATCAATTATCTTCGGACTTCTTGATTTGCTTCATTAGTGCGGGGTCATATGCGGGGATCGGTGGAATGCCATATGATTTCCGGCATTTTTCATCCAAAGGTTGATTTCTCCCCTAATGACGGAAACGATCCTCGTCAAAGATGCAATCGTGAACAGGTCTGTATGCAAATCTCGATCATGGGTTCTAAATACACGATTATGGATGCACTCTCATAACCAACGTATATCCCGGACTTGCGGAGAGGGCCCATTGCGATCAATGAGGGTGGTATAGGTACATATACCATACACCCAAATTTTCTAAGATGGGAGATCTTGGGATGATCCGGTGCACAAGCCGCATAGGAGAATGGATGTTGTAGGCCGACGGTCTAAAATTGATAAGAGCTGCTGCGTGCGGAGATGCGTGTCCCCAACAAGTGTTGGGCAAGTTACAACTCGCAAAAGCGGTGCGGCAATGAACTTAATCCTCTTTATTAGTGCTTCGCTAGTCCGTTCTGCGATGAACGTGCGATGCGGAGTGCTCAATTGCTATCCCCTGTTTGTGCAATAATCATCAAATGCCTTTGAAGTAAATTCTCGGCATTGTCCATTCTAATGGACTTCACGCGATGATCGTGGAAAGCGTTCTTAATTCTTATGATCTGCGAGATCACTTTGCAAAGCATGGTTTCTTGTTGACAACAAGCATACATGCGACCATTTCGAGGAAGCATCGATGAGCACCATAAAGTATCGAAACGGCCTGACGGGGCTGAATCGGACCGCAAATATCCCCGGATGCGTTCCAGAATGCAGGATTTCATTTTGCACTTTCATGACAGAGGGTCTAGTTATTAATTTCCGTTGGCACATGCAGGCACACAAAATCTTCATGATTCGGAAATTTTAACATTTATGCCATGACCACGTGAGTTGTTCACTATATTTCTCATCATTCTAAGACCAGGATGACCTAATCTACCATGCCATAAAGAAAATAATTGAGCTTCTAAAAGCAGTCTTCAAGGAAGTATACACTTGGGTGCATGAATATTCGTGTAGTACAACCTGATTCATATGAGGATATTTTTCTAATACCATTTTTCCACATCTGCGTGCTTCACAATGCACAAGTATTCTTTGCCATTTTCTTCATTGGTTTCTACGTGAAAACCATTGGCGCGGATGTCTTTAAAGCTTAAGAGAGTGCGTGTTGATTCAGGGTACAAAAGGGCTTCTTCAATTACCAAAGTTGTACCCATAGGCAATATAATTGTGGCTCTTCCGAGCCGATTACATATGAGTCGCTTCTGCGATCGTAGTAATCTTTCCAAGTTCTTCGTGATCGATCGAAATATTTAGACTCTCTTAAGATGGTATTTGTTGTGCCACTATCAACAATGCATACCTCTTCCATTTAGGCGCTACGATTTCTAGATAAAGAAATATAATTCTAATCAAATAGAGGCAAAACAATCCAAATATTACTTGCAAAATTGAAGAATCTTGGAATAAAGAATAAATTGCATATATATTCATGAGAGAAGTATGCTCTTCTAGAGCTTACTATTCATTATTCAAAGAAAATGCTAACAACCATAATCTAAAAATAATAATGCGATTCATGCATTAGCGGGCTTTGGACTTTTCCTTGGCACAGAAACTTCTCTTTTCTCCTTGCTCGCCTCTTCTTTCTATGAATGAGCTTTCTCACCTTATAGCTATTGGCATTAACTTCTGTGCCAGTGCCCCTTCCAGGTGGCTGTGAGACATAGTTCTTGCGTAGAACATTGTCTCGCGATTCCGCAACTTGTATTACATCAATCAGTTCGCTATACTCCTTGTATGCGTCGACGATAGTTGCGTGCGCTCTGGATAGCATTTAGGTGGAAGGTAGAGGAGTTTTCTCAATCTTTTCCTCATCGGTGATCTTCTTGCCACATAGGAGAGATTAGTACCAATTACGTGCAAGGCTTTGATCGTTCGCTTTCGACGGAGGTTTCGCGCCCCGCAAGGACCCTAGACCAATCGCGAAAGACGGGCTTCTTGCCCCAAGAACGATCTTCACGTCCGATGCCCAAGTGAGGTAGTTACGACTGCGGGGCGATTCTTCAAACTCACGATTCACGATGCGGACATCTTCATGATTTCAAAATTCCGACATTAGATTCTGCGTGTAATCTAATAGAAAATGGTTGCAATAAGCATAAAGTGCGAGAAAAATTAAATTGCTATGCATTGCAATATATTAAATAAAGCAACGATTCAAAAACATAAAGAAAATTCAAAAACAGAGAAATAAAGCAAGAAAAATTAAAACAGAGCCAAATAAATCTTCTTGATTTTTCGCAATTTTTCAAAATTTTACGCAATTTTTCGCAATTTTCTCTTTTTTTTCTTTTCCTTTTCTTTTTTTTTTTCTTTCTTTCCGGTGAACCGTAGGGTGGGCCTTTCCTTTTCTTGGCCCAAGTCCACGCACGGCTAGGTTTCCCTAGCGCCTCACCGCCTTTTCTTTGCGTTTGCTTCACAAGCACAAAAACCGCCGCCTTCTTCTTTCTTCACGCGCTGAAGCGCGGCCGCGCGGCTCGGCGCAGGGCGCGTGAGGTGCGGCTTCGGCCGGGCCAGCAGTGGCGTTGCGGCGCTTGGCTGGGCGGGAGCTGCGGGTCCGTGGCGAGAGCGAGCCCAGCGACGCGTACGCGACCGGGCGGAGGCGGCGCTGGCTGCGGCCTCCGAGCGGAGGCATCGGCAGAGAGCGAGGGCGCGGCCGCGAGGCAGAGCCAGAGGCGAGCGGCGAGCGTGATGGCCGGCCGGCGGCCGGCAACCAGACGGCGACGGGTTCAAGCGCGACGTCGAGCGGCTAAGCGGACGGGCGGCGACGACACGCGCGGCCGAATGCCGGGTGCCATCTTTGTGGCGCCACCGGTGGCCGTCTTGGCATGTAGTCCGGAGCCGACGGCGACGGGCGGTAAGGCCGACGGCCGAGTTGCCGAAGGCAGCGCGCATGAAGCCGAATGTCCGTGTCTAAAGCGGCGGCCGCAGTCGGTTGGCGATCGCGGCTGCGCCGGAAGGCCGAGGCGGCCGCGAGCCGTGGCGATCCGGCGGCGTCTGGCGATCTGCTATCGCGGGCGCGAGGGCTAAGGCACGGCGATCGCGGCACGCTGGCGCGAGGGCCAAGGCTCGCGGCTTGTGGCGGCGGCGCTTCAAGTCGACGGCCTCCGTCTTGCCGAGCCGGTGATTGAGCGATCATGGTGCGAGCGCCAGACAATGAGGGCGGAGGCGGTGGTCGGGCTTCAAGCCCGCGCACGCGAAGCGATGGCGGTGGCGGTGGCTGCGCGAAGCGGGAACCAAACGCATATTTCCTTTTTTTTACGTGGATGATGCATGTCTTGATGTTGCTTGTAACCGTGCCACGTGATGCAAATATAAAGCAGATCTGAGCAGTAGATGCATGCATAGGAACGACGGCGATTAGATACAATCACCGATTCTCACCTCTTCTCACCTTTTCAATTCGATCTCCGTAGAGCAATTCGTGCGATAACGTGTTGAGGAACTCATTATCGAATAGTCAGGGGTTCAACAGATCTGAAGTGAGAACAGCGAGAGAGAGAGACACGTGTTTAGGAGAGCGGCGGCGAAATTCTTTATTGCTAATGAATTACGTATACGTGGGGGCCTCCTCCTTTTATAGCGCTCTCTGGGTTTGGATTAGTGACCATACATGCCTTCGGTGGGCTTTCAGGGTTTCTCAACACTACTTTCGTACACGTCGTCTATCTATATCATGGTGGGAACACCATCCAGCTACGTACGAAAAGAGACACGTGATGATGATCTGACTCAGATCTTTTTGAGAAAGGGGGCAACGAATATCACACGATAATCCCTGGAATAAACCAAAATGACAGTGATGTCCTAACCTCAACCTCCCGTACTTACGCGCTTCTTAGTTTCTTACCAAACCCCGGACCCGGAGCCTGTTGTTATAAGACGCAGCGGCGCGAGCGGCAGCTGCCCCGGGCGCGTCGCCTCACGGAGTCCACCGCCGCTCTCCTCCTCCTCCTCCAAGGACGCGCCTCGATCGCCTCGCCCGGGGGGATCTCGCCTCTCCGATCCGCGGCACCGCCGTCCTCCGCCCGCGGGTTGGTTTGGCCGGTGGGCCGGGAGCTCCTGGCCGACCCGAACGCGACCCCCGCGGTGTTTGGTGCGGAAATGCGGGTTCTTGGCGCGGCGGGGTGCTGATTGGTAAGCCGCGATGGGTTGCTTCCCGTGCTTCGATTCGAGGTCCGAGGAGGAGCTGTACCGCCCCAAGGGGGGCGGCGGCAATGGCGGCGGCGGATGGGCGGCGTCATCCGGCGACGGCGGCGGCCGGGAGGAGACGTCCATGGCGGCGCCGCGCGTCGAGAAGCTCCCCGCAGGTGCGTGCGTCTCTCGGATCGACCGTCCGGTCGGGTTGTTGGATCGGATCCGTGGATGGTTTGATGCTCTGGTGGGAGCCTCTCTGTTAGTCTCTTTTTGGTGGTCTGGTTGGTTGGTGACGGTGGACTGGGTGATCCTCGTGGATGGGATTGAGGAAAAATACAAGAATAAAGTGTGGTTTAGTTATTCCATTGGGTCTTTCAGAAATAGAGGGGGGCAAAGATATGTACTAGTATGACAAGTCCCGCTGATTTATGTGATGATAGCTCATTGTATTAGAAGCAGAATTCTTGTTTTGGGATTATGTTGTTGGCTTGCGTCGTCATGATTGTGTCTTGATTTGCATGAGGATGTGAATGTCTGCAGGGGCCGAGAAGGCTAGGGCGAAAGGCAATGCCAGCATGAAGAAGGACCTTTCACTTCTCAAGGACGCCAACGGCAATGTCATCTCCGCGCAGACGTTCACCTTCCGACAGCTTGCTGCCGCAACGAGGAACTTCAGGGAGGAATGCTTTATTGGGGAGGGAGGGTTCGGTCGTGTTTATAAGGGCCGCCTGGACGGCACGATCCAGGTAACTCGTTTTTTTTGGCAAAGCGGGGCTCGACATTTTCTTGTTTCTTCCTGTTTGAGTAGTACTGAAGTTGCTCAGTTGTACCAAAGGCGCCATTGATTTGTCCAGGACATTCAAGAAAAGCTTTGTTTGCACATGAGCGGTGGATGCCCACAGGCAAAAGAGTCCACGTTCACTTAAAGCGGATCCAATTTATCTTGGCCTCAATTATGGGCAATGTTTAGACTGTTCATAGGCCCTTTTGTTAATTTAACAAGATGAATCATATGAAAAAAAATTGATGCATGCCTTTTGAATTGAATATAAGCATTTTAATTCCTATATCATGAGATGAGGCGCAGCACTTCTATAGTTGAAATATTTGAAGCATCCGTTGCAGGTTGTTGCTATAAAGCAGCTAAATAGGGATGGTAATCAAGGAAACAAGGAATTTCTAGTGGAGGTCCTGATGCTCAGTTTGCTGCATCATCAAAATCTTGTAAATTTAGTTGGTTATTGTGCCGATGGAGATCAACGCCTTCTTGTGTATGAGTATATGCCCCTTGGATCATTGGAAGATCATTTGCATGGTAAGACTGTTCTTTTGTTTCCTATATTGGTCTAGTGCATATTAATGCCTGTTAAGCTCCTGATGATGTTTGGGTGTGGGTACTGTGCTCGTCTGTGCAAGTACTTCTTTTTCACATGTTTGTTTGGGTACATGTTTTCAATCTGCCATGCTGTCTGTCCCCCATCTGTCCGCCAATGTATTTCGTTTCATCCTTGTGCATGATTGTAAGACATTTTGCTCTTTAAACTAAGTCCCTTTGTCCTTGCAGCGATACATAATGTTCACAGTTTCCCATAGGTTTTTCCGATATAGTCAACAACAGATCCCACCTTTCCTCATTTCCCCCCCAGCATTATCTAATTATAGCAGGTCGAACTTTCATATTTGTATGTTGATTCCTCCCATGGTATAAAAAAATCTAGTGGTAACTTAGTTATGTCAACCATTTGAGACTTGCTTGCGCTCTATTCTGGGAAATCTCCTAACAGAGTAAATAAGGCAATTCTATCCTTTTCATGTTGACCTTATGTACTGGTCTGTGGTCGAAACTTGGATGTTGCTCATGTGTATGTAGCTTTAGTATTGGTGATGTATCCATATGCCTTATGTACTTTGAGTGGAAGATGCAATTCCTTTTCACAAGGCAGAAAATATTGGTATTTGAAAATTGAATTTTATTCTGGCCCATTTTTTCCCCTTCATAATTGCTTGAAATGAAATTGAAGGAGTTACTGCTATGTAGCAATTGATTGATGTGTCGATGAGAGTGATTATTTGAATAAAATGATTGTGTAGATTACTGAATTGTTGAACATTCAATGTTGTGCACTTTTTGTGACCAAAGAATAAACTATTACTAGCTAGTCGGGTTTGGCAAACTGGCAATAATTGGAGCCTAGCAAAGAAAGGGATTACTGACAAAATAGTAAACCAGTTCAGGATGACTCCATGAATCTGGTGTGCACTGGGCAATGTTGTGCCCAGAAAGTACATCATTACACTATAACATGTGATTACGGCTCAGCTATGCAACTTTGCACTAGAAACATGTTCTTTTGGACCAGCGCTCCTTCAATTTATCTCTTTTTGGGTCAATGTTGGGAATGGGAACCAGTTGTCTAAGTGTTGCAAATGCATATAAGTAGTTTTAAAAACTGTGCAAGGAAATGCATTCGTATAATACTTACTTTTGTAAACCTTATTCCAAGAAAGTAAATATGTATACTAATAGTATGAACAGTGGAGTATTTTGTATTGTCTAGAATTAATTTTTACCTGTGTAACACTTGATGCAGATCTCCCTCCTGATAAAGAGCCCTTGGATTGGAACACTAGGATGAAAATTGCAGCTGGTGCTGCTAAAGGGCTGGAGTACCTTCATGACAAGGCACAACCACCAGTTATATATAGGGACTTCAAGTCATCAAATATTCTATTGGGCGAGGATTTCCATCCAAAGCTATCAGACTTTGGTCTTGCTAAATTGGGTCCTGTTGGTGATAAGTCTCATGTCTCTACACGTGTGATGGGAACATATGGTTATTGTGCTCCAGAATATGCTATGACAGGACAACTTACAGTTAAGTCAGATGTGTATAGCTTTGGAGTTGTTTTGCTTGAGTTGATTACTGGCCGGAAGGCCATTGATAGCACCAGACCGCACGGAGAGCAAAACCTCGTGTCATGGGTAAGCTATATTCGAATTATTCGTAAATCATTTGTTGCTATTTACTTTATACAATATATGACTGTCAGATTATTGATTACCCAGTGTTTTTCACTTATCAATATATCAGTTCCTCCTAAAGATTGGTTTGGCAAGTGAACATCTAATTATGATGGGAACTAAATGTAGGTTTATTTAGAAATAGCAACTAAAATTATTGATTATGCAGTGTTTTCACTTATTGATATCGATATATCAGTTTCTCCTAAAGAATTGTTTGGCAAATGGACATCTAAGTAAGTATGATGGGAACTAAGTTTAGGTGTATTTGGAAACAGCTACTGAGTCTCTGTTTATGTGGAAATTGCGATAAAGGCATGATTATGATAAAGCTTTTCAATGCTATGCTGAAGTGTTGGAGCTGATTGTGACAGAAATTATGTCAAACTACAGAAATTAACTATGAAGTTGCTATTGGTGCTTTACATATTTTACATATAATAATTTTTTTTAACGAACAACAGTAGGGGTGGCCCCTATGGTACAATTTTACATATATAAGGAAAAGAATGGACAAGTCCTCACTGAGGACTAAAATCTATACCATGGAATCTAGCCAATCAAACATGACTGTTCTTCACTCTATTCATATGTTGAGCTACTTCTTGCTTAAAGAGAAATACTTGTCCGTGCTAAATTGCTTATATATACAAGTAGATACTATGTTTAGGGCACCAAACTAAATGAGCAATGGGTATACTTGATACGATGCTTACGATCTTCCATTTGCTATCTTAGAATTGATTCATTGCATGTAGTAACGGTGTTATTCATTGGCAGGCACGGCCTCTTTTCAATGACAGGCGGAAGCTCCCAAAGATGGCTGACCCAGGGCTGGAAGGACGATACCCCATGCGTGGGCTCTACCAAGCGCTCGCAGTGGCATCAATGTGCATTCAGTCTGAGGCTGCGTCCCGCCCGCTCATCGCCGACGTTGTGACTGCTCTTTCGTACCTGGCGTCCCAATCATACGATCCTAACGCGACCCACCCCTCAAGAAAGGCAGGTGGTGACCAGCGAAGCAGGGTTGGCGACAGCGGAAGGGCGCTCTCCCGGAACGATGAGGCAGGCAGCTCTGGCCACAAGTCGCCGAACAAGGACAGGGATAATGGCTCCCCAGGAGCTTCCGGGAACCTGAATGACAGGGAGCGGATGGTGGCCGAGGCGAAGATGTGGGGCGAGAACTGGCGGGACAAGAGGCGTGCCGCCCCAATGCGCGGGGGAGCCTGGATTCTCCAACCGAAACCGGTTAGCAACATTCGTCAAGGTCTCGTGCCTCGACTGTTTCGAGTGGCAGGGAGACGAAGGATTGGGTGTTTTCCAGTGGTGTTAGATGTACATTTCTAGGAGTAAAACAAAAAAAAAAGAGAGAAGAATTGGGTGCCTTGTACTGGATGTGGTCGTCCCTGTAAATTCTCGGAAAATTTTGCGACAACGAATGACAAATCTGGACCTCAGTCTGTCGTCCCCGTTCTTGTTTTTTCTTTCTGTTAATTTACGTTGCTTTTTGCGATTTTGGTAAAGTTTGTGTAAATCGATCTGATCTGCTATGATCAAGAGTGAGGCAGCTGCTGCGGCATGGTCCGGTGTTTGGCTTAGACGGCATTTTAATTTCTGATACGTTACTGGTTACAAGCAGACGTATATATGTTATGTATACTAGTCGAATACCTCTGTGTTCAAGTAAAAACACATTTTTAACTAAATAATCAACTCATACCATATCTTTAAAAAATAAAATTTCACTATTAAGTTATCACGGGAAGAAAAAAAAGTGAGGAATGACTTAGCGTGGGGACTGCAGGTGTGAGTGGAGAGAGAGAGCTATAGTTGGTTTACATTTTTTTATTTGGCCTTGCACGCCGCCCCGCCGGCGGCACATTCTTGCCTTGTCACGTATGCATGGCGCAGCCGCTCAAGGCCGCGCTCGCGCCGCCGTGCCGGACATCAGCTCAACCTCGCCCCCGCATGCATCAACGGTACGTGACGTACGTGGCGTGCATGAGAAACATACGATCGACGGTTTTTTAAGATCGACGGGTTTTTAACTAGCTGTTCGCAGGTGCGGAGGCGGTGATATACGGTGCCGGCCGGGAGGCCGCCGCCGGTGGTGGTCGGGCACCGCGGGAAAGGGGATGAACGCGCTGGCGTCGCCGGATTAAGGATGGTTTAATTCCTGTTTTACTGGTGGGTCGCTGTTGTGTTGTCAAAGTAGTGTTTTTCAATCATCTGTTTTACACGTGTATTTATTTTCTATTAGTGTGTTTTTCCCCCTTTTTCTACGTTTCCGAGTGATATATAGGGTGGGCAACTTTGGATCGATTCATCGTAAATTACATCTTAAAAAATCACTTTGGCTTTTGGATCGTCACATTTTCTCCCTGCAATTCAATTCATGTGCAAATTAAATATGACGGTGATTGAACCGTGAAAACCTATTTTTGTAGGTTACATAAAGAGAAATTTTACAGTGCATTATGATGATAGTATATAATAGATAGTAAAAATCAGATCTAACCGTTAATTTGTTAAGATTATTTCTACTACTACTAACAGATTAAATATAAATAAATGCTAACTAATATGTTCTATTGAATCGAAAAGAATGAGAGAGAATTGATCATTTGCCCCATTTTACTTGGTGCAATTGATCATTTGCCCCGTTTGTTTCACTGATATACAGACTTAGACATCACAAGGCATATGATTAGTAACACACAAAAAATGGCTGCCCGCTAATCTTCCACGACAATTTCAAATTCACCGAACAAGATGTAAGTTTCTAACTTCCGTTCGACATTGGATAACATCACCCTGCTCCATCTGCTTCGCTCGATCAGTTACTTACAATCAACAACACTAAACATCGCAGAGTGATACTATTACATTTTTACTGCAAAAGCGTTTCCTCGTTGCATATTTCAGCACACCATCTCCAATTCTCATTGCATGGACTCAAAATTTTCATGCTCAAATTTCACGGTGAAGTCTCAAGGAAGCGCGTCACCGATCTTCACTCGGACGAGTTCCTTTCCTACGGCGCCCAAAAGGATCAGGGGAAGGTACAATCAAACAACAAAACACACCTCAATTTAGCATTTCAACCTCATCTGAACAACGGCGATATCTGAGTAGCATCTTGATTTTACTTCTGCTGCTACCAAACTGAGGTCGGGAAGCCTTTGCTCCGGAAACTGAAGGACGGCAGGATACTGAAATGGGACGTGCAGTCAGACGATGCCCTCTGCACGCTGCAGGAGGCTTTTGAGAACGTCGATCCGCGTGTCGGATTCAACGTTGAGCTCAAGTTCGACGACGACCTTGTACAGTCACCAGGAGTTCACCAGCATCCTACAAGCCATCCTCGAGGCATGTGTAGACAAACGTCGTCGTTTTACGAAAATAATTCGCTATTTTTTTTTTACAAAAATACATCTCTATCGTCAAATTTAGTCGTTTGAAAGCCTTGTTAACCAAACAAATCCACAACAAAATAATCCGTCGGCCAATTCAATCCGCGAAGAAACAGAAATGGCGACATAGGTGTATTTTTGTAATTTTTGATGTATTATTTTTGTAAAATTATTTTAAAAATGTATTATTTAGAAAAAATCTAGAACAAAATAATCTTTCTTACTGTAACATTCTGAAGACACTTTACTAATTCTGTTGTTACTTTTGTTCAGGTTGTTTTTGAACATGCCAATGACAGCCACATCATTTTCTCCGGCTTCCAGCCTGACGCCACGCAGCTTATGAGAAAACTGCAATATAAATACCCTGTAAGTATGCTAAGCTGCTACTATTGTCTGCACTCTGCTACTAGCTTGCATTGTTCAGATAGCGTGACACAAGTTTTCTGACTATGGACAGTAACTGACTTGCCAAGTTACCGTGCAATCTGAATCAGGTTTACTTCCTGACGAACGGAGGGACGCATATCTACGCCGACGCGAGGCGGAATTCGCTGGAGGAGTCCAAGCCGTGCCTTGCCAGCGGGCTGCAGGGGATGGTGTCAGAGGTCCGGGCGATATTCAGGAACCCGTCGGCGATATCCAAGATCAAGGAGGCCGGCCTCTCCCTGCTGACCTACGGGCAGCTCAAGTGAGTCAACAGATCCACTGAACATTTTCCATTTCACATATTGCAAGCTAGTTACGTATGTGTGGCGTATAATAGATACTGAAAGTTGCAGCTATGTGTGTTCTTACAGCATTGTTCCGGAGGCAGTGTACATGCAGCACCTGATGGGGCTGAACGGGGTGATCGTTGACCTGGTGCAGGAGATCACCGAGGCCGCGTCAGAGTTCGCCGTTATTGCGCCGGAGTGTGGCTCTGAAGACGACGAAGTCGAGAGGCTGGAAACGAAGGCGACGGTGAAGAGGACGCCGAATTTCTCGCAGCGGGAGATTTCGTTCTTGCTGAGGCTCATACCCGAGCTGGTGCAGTAGTGTACTGAGCACTGGCAGTTTTGTGTTTGCATATTGTTAGATATAGAGTTCGAGTCGTGGGGGCTGTGGAGATAGAGTATTAGTCATGTGCGATTTAAAGTCATATTAACATAGGATTCAAAGTAAAAGATAAATTAGAGGTAGAATTTAGTTGTATTAAAACGGTTGAGATTGATACTATAAATAAAAGATGTGGGATCTTGTAGGATACACACAAACACAATTATTCCGTAAATCACAACATGGTACCAGAGCAAAACCCTAGAACTTACCTTGAGTTGTCATCGTCCCCAATCCAGATCCTCTCTAATCCGCATTGCCATCTGTCGCGTCATCACCTCGGGGTACAGGGTCGTCAACACCACTGTCGTCTTCGAGTCTCTGCGTCACCAGCACCACCTCTCCTGGGCGGGCAGGCCACCGGTGCCGCCTAGCCCCAGGTAGGCAGATCGTGTCGTCATCCGAGTGAAGAGCTACCTTCTTTGGCGGAGGAGAAAGACGTGGCCACGGGTCGCCTAACGCTTCTGACTCGAGGAGCGAGCCATCGCCATTGTAGCTAGGGTCCACCGCAGCCGCCACTGTTCCCTTGCGGGGCTGTCGCCACTGCTTCACAAGAGAGAGCCGACACCGGGACATGAGGTCAACCACCGTGCTGCTAGATTTGGTTTGGTGGCTGCTAATTTGGGGAGAAGTAGAGGAGGTGCTATGGAGGAAGAAGGGAGGCGAGAGGAAACGAGGAAGAAGAAGGCCAGATGGTCCTTTTATCATATGACCTTCCTTGTCATACAAATTTCTTCTACTATGAAATTTTTGTACTTGATTCCACATCGTCTACAACAATCTTGATTTTGTGCCACCTGACGCTTTACTGTCATTTTCACAAATCTAATTAATCTGGCATTGGCTTTGATACCACTTGTTATACTTTAATACCCCTTCTTATATGCAGTAGCCCCTAGAGTGGATCAAAGTTTTGTGAGATAAGGCACAAGCGAGCATAGTCTTAAGAATGAAGCAAATGAATCTCATAGAGAAAACCAAAATAATGACGTTGAAGCAACCACAACAAGATATAAAGATTTGGCGAAGCCAACCACAATTTTTTAAGCACAACTTCAAAGGAGTATAAGAGATTGTTGCTCTCTTATAACCTCTCAAACCTTTTAGGATCCTCGGATCCTTGCTGTATATAAGAATCTAGTGCTAAAGAATAACCTAGTCTCTAATCCTCTCGTGCACCTCTTACTCTAGATGAGTTGGCTTTTGTCTTCTTGGTTGCTTAGGTTCTCTATAGGTATCCCTTAGGTTTATATAGCCTCTCTAGTTCTCCTTCAAAGCAAATAAAAATCCTTCTCCTATTAGGATTAGGAATTTTAATCCTGTTAGGATTCATAAAACACCTTTCTAAATCCTAACAGACTATACGAGTCACCATATTTAATACCCCTCAAACGAAGCATTCCACAAACGTAGAATGGTTAGATTGGGCAGCACCGTGAGGACTTCTATCTCATCCTGCTTCAATTGGGTGTTGCATAGCTTCAACTTGGCCAAATTCCCGAGCTGTTTAATCCATTTTGGCAATATAGCTAGATTACCAAACAACTTAAGGCTCTAAATAGTACTTGGAGGTAAGGACATGTCATCCAAACAACCTACTAAACTTTCCTCCCCCACCTCTGACCGCCCTGACAAAGACTGCAAGTGGCCATGATGGGCAATGGTAGAACGAAATTCGTTGATGTTATCCTTATTGATGCCACTCGCGCCTAACTTCTGTAACTGGGTTACTTCTTTCAGCTCTTCTATAGTGGCATTCCTCCTTGCAATACGGACTACATCCAGCGTGTTTAGGGCTTTCAATTTCCTAATCCTTCTTGGAACTTGAACACCATACAGAGGAAGACGACGACGTTTGCTGCTCTTGTGTGAAAAGGAGAAATTGATTGAGCGCTTTTGCTCATGATGTTGCGGAACACGATGTGACATGGATGGATTTGGGAAAGCTCACCTAGTTCGGTGGGAATGACGATGTTGATGCGGCGACTGTGGACTGTGGTGAGGCTGCAGAGGAAGAAGACAACGCTGCTCTGGCAATCCTGTGGGGGAAACTCAGGATGAAGGTGAGGAAGAAGGAGAGGATGCTGAAGCGATGCTAAAGGAAATGAGCACCGAGGTCTACACTCACCGAGGTGCAGGGGCCGGAAGAAGGAAGGAAGCCGGGTGGGCCAAATGAGGGGATGGGAAATAGGCCGGCCCAGGAGAAAGGAAAAGAGGAAAAAAAAAGTAAAAGGAGAAGGAAATGAGGAGATGAGCTGATCTGACTCAGGTTTTCCCCCAAATCGAATTTTGGTGTTTTTATTTCCATTTTATTTTCCTTTTTAGAACAAATTTATAATTATATTTTTTTGTTGAATTCAGAATAAATAATTTTAATGAAAATTTTATTTTTGATTAGCCTTTATAATTCATCGGATTAAATTGTGTATTTTGTTAATTGTTTTGTTTTAGTTCAAAACTCGACAAGGTTTTAAATGGAATCCAAGGGAAATTGAAATGCATCAAAAAGTTTCTAAAACCGTATATTTGCAAGTATTTGAAATACATCCAAATTTTGGAAATCTACACCAACACCGGCCAATCCTATTGCAATCAGAATTCCATGAACGAACAAGCTACAAATCAAACACCATTAGCAGCAGTGCAGCACACATCAAGGCACTAGAGCTGATTGACACATTGGCGCTGAATTCATGGTATACTAATTACATAATTCCTTTACTAATTGTATTTTGATTACTTTGCTAATTCGAGATTATTTAATTTTGAATGCATAGGCCAAAGCCTCGAAGGAGTCAATGAACAATGACCTGAGACACTTCTCTTCACAATGTTTAGCTCATGTAATTTATGTGGTCAATTAATTTGAAATTTGCTTATAAAGCAGGTGCGATGCTGTTGACATTGATAGCTGTTTTATGACCACAATATCTGAATGAAATTCTCTTTTTTTTAAAAAAAAAGCTTTGTTGTGTTCCATAAAAATGAGCAAATAAATCAATTTTGTCCCGATCATTCTCATTTTTTTATGAAGGCTGTGCCAAATTTCGTGAACACAGAATTGGTGTTATGGGCCGAGACTTGCTCCAGTACACCCTGCCATGGCTCCTCTTAAAGTACTGGCGATGGTACCAACGTGTTCTTCCGCTGCACGACGCCGATCCCGCCGGGGCTCCCCTTCAGACTGCCGGCCGCGGTGGCGCCCCGCGAAGCTGCTCGGCGAAGCAGGAAGCGAAGTGGTAGTGTGTGTGTGGGGTAGTGGAAGGGACTTGGATCTGATTAAAGTCGCGGCAGTGGCTATAGTAGATGTATATTTTTTGAGCAGTGCTTCGATACTTTCTCTTTCAATACAAGTTGTACAAATTTTGAAGCAAGCGAAAGGGTAAGTAATCACTATCTATCATTCATTCGTGCTTTAATATTTGTGCAACTGTTAAAAAGAAAAGCATTGAAGCACCTCTCACATTTTTCTTCTTCTCTCTCCCTTGTTTTTGAGAAGAGAATTTGCACGGATGATTCTAAATGTGTGCATAGGTGTTAGTTAGCCCGGTGAACTCGATACGCCGTATAGGCTGCCAAAGTCAACTTACAAATATGTTGTGCAGCACATAACTGAGGACTGAGGTAAATGCAGAATTGACATGTAAGTAGTCAAATAGTAATTACTTGGTCACTAATAGTTATCGTTTAGATATAGATATAGTCAAACTTTAACGGTTAATATTTTTAAAATACTAAATTAGATATATGAAAATCGTATGCATAGATTTGTCTTAAAAAGTACTTTTATAATATTATGATTTTATTTGTTTTTATAAATATATTATAAATAGAGATTAGTGGTTAAAGTTATGTTTTAGAGATCGTATCGATGTCTAAAACGATAACAACTTATGAGTCGTAAAGATGTAAATTCAAAATCTATACCCCTTTATAATGCACCTAAGCATTCTTTTGTACGTCCACCCTAAATAATACACCCCACTAGAGATGGTCTAACCTTCATGCACCCAGCGAAACGTCCTCAGAAACTTGCCTCCACCAAAATTAACCTCTCAGATCTTTCCTCAGCTTTACTCACCCACATCCGATGGCCATTGTTTAATGTGTCTAACTCATCCCTGTAGCCCACAACAGATCTTCCTCCACCTCCAGCATTATCTCAAGGAAAAGGAAACAAATATCCTGTAATTAAGGAAAAGGAAACAAACGTTCTAGAAAAGAAAAAGACCATATATTACGTGTTGGGAAAAGGAAACCGAAAGACAGGGTACTATACTAGTAGAGTTACAAAAATACTAATGCGTGCACACGCATTGCGACGCACGCTTGAGATCGGACGAGAGCCAGCCGTGTGTTCCCACTCAAAATTCCCCTCAGCTCGTCTGTCTCTGCGGCCAGTGTTCTGTGCGTAAGTTTGTTGTTGTTGTGCCTGGGTCGGGTTCTAAAGAGAAATGATCTTTTCGGTTCTTTTCACGATCGAAGATGAAATTATTTTTACAATTACATTCACAAGAGAATCAGATTTGCTAAAATTTTTTTGCTATGAGGCTAAAAAAGTGATGACTTCTTCTGAAGACAGCAGACTTGAGAGGTTTGAGGTGGCTGTGGCGACAAAAAGGAAGTCAAATTTCTCACGGTTAGAGATTTCGTTCTTGCTAAGGCTCGTAACCCTAGTTGGTGAAGTGCGTGTGCGAAGTTTTGGCCTTTAAGCCTCGTTGTGTATGGTTTTTTCAAATCTAGCTTCCAATTAAACTTTTTTCAAAATAGTCTCCTCCTAACTATGAAATGAGTGCAGACCCGTCAGTGTACCACGAAAGGTTTTTAGCGCCTTCTGACAGCTGCCACTAGGGTGAAAACGGATCGGATACGGGCGGATATTGCTCTTCCGTATCCTAACCCATATTTTTTCCGGATTCGGAACCGGATACGGGCTAACGGATACGGATACGGATTCGGGTTATTCGGGATACGGATCTGGAGCGGATATGTGACGGATTGGTCGGAAACGGATAAAGATATACGGATAATGCACGCATATATAGAGTAATATATATTGAATTAAAACCATACAGTACATGACTATAGTAACAAATTATATATCAATTAAATTCAATAAACATCGTAAAAGAATATGCTACTTGAGGATCAATAGAACCAACTAATTGTTAATGCAAATGGGCTGAAATAGAAAAAAATGATGAAAATGGGCTGGGCCTTGCTGATATCCGAATAGGAAAATCCGAATATCCGATCCGAATATCCGATCCGATATCCGATATCCGAATAGGAAAAATCCGGATATCCGAATAGGAAAAATCCGAATATCCGGATCCCATCCCGTATTTACGGATATTGAATGCTCGGATCCGATCCGAATCCGATTCAAGTATCGGATCGGTCCGGATCCGACCGGATAGTAAAATCCGGTCCCGGATCCGGTCCCGACCGGATCCGGTCCCGGATCGGGCGGGAGATATCCGACCCGTTTTCATCCCTAGCTGCCACGCACCCCTGCTCAGTAGGAGCCATCACGGCTGGAACACTGCCCCTGCCCAGTTACACTACTCGGCCGGTGATTAAACATAGTGATTTAATTAATTAGGCACTAATTGATCACTTTACTTAATTAATCACTAACTAAATTGCTAATTAATCACTAATTAATGCTGAGGTAGTGTAACTCGGCAGAGGCTTGCCAAATGCTTCGGCCGCGGAAATTCCTGCTGAGCCAAAGGTGCGCAACAACACAGCTGTTTCTGTCGCTAGACACATTCTGCTATGCACGGACCTGTTTGCCGCTCCTTCTGTGGACAAGAAGAGGATTATTTTTGCGAAAACGTTCAGACAAAGACTAGATTTGTAAAAAAAAATGTATAACAAGACTAGAAAAGTCAAAGCTTCTGAGCGTGCTGAGTGTGTTGCTATGCGTAGCAAATACCCATGTGGTGGGTAGTGTATCGTCAGTATTATTATTTTTGTTTGAAACACTACCAATTGCTGGGAAATATATTAGAAGAAAAGAGCAAATAGGTTACAGATATTTACAGAAGGCATAACAGCACTAATGACAAACCAGAAGAAAGCTAGACTTTACAAAGAGGAGAAGCAACAGAGATGTCCCAACTCCCAACTAGCTCTTTGAGTCTTCCGGCCCCCGGCCAGCTCCCATAGCTTGACTTCTAACTTATAATAAAAGAATCATATATTTATATACTAAAAAAACTATCTGTCTTAAATTGAAGAGTGTCGATGTCACTTAACCCTAACCTATATACTATAGATCTTGCCCTACCTTCTGGAGGTCTGAGAGAAATTGTTTGATTGTACATTAGTTCGTGTTCAATGAAAAAACGTATACACATCCGCGTTCAGTGAAAAAAAAATGTGTGCCTGTACTTCATGTAATCTTAGATAGGTGGTGTGAGTGGTGTATATGTCTACCTCATACTCTATAATAAAATACCATTGTTCAGTATCGAGAAAGTGCGTTAGTTAATCTCTGGGCACTCCGAACTGAAATCCCAAGCCCCAGAAATATGTAAATCAGGGGCACCGATACGTCTCGATGTGGCGACAATGTCCAACGGAAATACTAATCAGATTGTTTATATCCAGATGAAATAGGCGTTGTAGCTTTCTCTGTACCTGTGTAAAGCATGTGTGAAGCCATCTATTGTTGCCGCGTATCGTTGTTTCGTGCTGAATTTTGCATCAGCGAGCAAGCTCCCAATAGCGCGAGTTTCAGATTCTTCAGACGGCAATTAAGATCTCTCTCTAGAAATCTCCGTCATATTTCTCCATCACTTCGTCCTAATCAACGCATCTCAATTCGAACTCCTGCATTTGATGACACTCTACACTAGCTGATGATTTCAGCTCAATTATCAGCTTAATTACACCCGAAGCATGGCGACGGACGCAGCACGCCGGACCTGGGGTGGAGGTAGCCAGGCAACGACGGCGCCTGCAGCTCCGAGTCCTGATGGGTGCTGATCATGGCGATGACCTCGTCCATGGTCGGCCGCCTCGACCGGTCCGACTGCACGCAGAGGAGGGCCACGTGCACGCATCTCAAAGCCTGCCGCTGCCCCTGCTCCGCGGTTTCGACGTCCAGATCGCTGTCCACGACGTCGCACACTCTTCTCTCGGTCCAGTGCTGCCACACCTGCGGCACAAAAACAGGAGCTTTTTAGGATTGATTACCTACCCTTCGCTTTCGCTTGCTTCAAAATTTATTTATGCAATTTGTATTGAAAGAGTGATGCATAGAAGTACTACTGATCGCAGAATCATGCACTCGACTAATCTTAGCTTACGTATTCTACGAGGCCTTCAGAGTTATGCCCTTCGAAAGTGTGGATCTTGCGCCCGGTGATGATCTCTAGAACCAGGACGCCGTAGCTGTACACGTCGGATTTGACGGAGAGCTGGAACTTCCGACCGCTCGTGCATTCCGGCGCCATGTATCCACTTCAAAATCAAAGAAATCGAACAACATGAAGGGGCTTCAAGCTGACAATATAATCTACCGATGTTGTAGCTCGTAGTCTACTTACAATGTTCCGGCGACCTTGTCTGTGCTCTCGTGGGTCCTGTCCTTGCTGCACAGCCTCACGAGATCGAAGTCGGCGATCTTGGGGTTGAAGTTTTCATCAAGCAGTACATTTTGCGGCTTCAAATCACGGTGGATGATCCCTTTCTTGTGGAGAAACTGGAGACCGCGAGCGACTCCTTGATGATGCTAAACCATGTCTCCCACTCGAGCTTCTGGCACTGAAAATGCCTAAAAGGAGCATATAAATCAAAATGCACAAAACAAGTATCAGCATTTTTCAACTGTTGATCTTGGCGTAAGTGCAATCGAGATCATTCGTTCTGATCGAGATTGCAAAGCTGTATGAACTAATAGGTGGAAAATGTTGTGGCTAGCTTAATTCACGTACCCTTGTTCCAGAATTTGTCAAGGCTGTTGTTAGGCAGGTACTCGTAGACAAGAAGCCTCCCTTCGTCTTCGAAATAGTACCCAAGAAACCTGACCAGGTTCTCGTGTCGCAGCTTGGCCACAATGGAAACCTCCTCTCGAGTTCTAGCAGGCTCCTCTTGGAGTCCTTGAGTCTCTTCACTGCCACTTCTTTCCCGTTCTCCAGTGTACCCTGCGTTTAATTAGTATGTGCGCGAATTAGTTCGTGAGAGAAGCTACTCTTTGCCCTTGCTGATTCTTTTTCTTCGTGCCATTAAAGAGACATCCTTTTATCTAATTATCTTAATGAACTAGAAGTGTGTGTGTGTTGGGGGGTTAAAGATGGCCCTGGTGATTACCCTGTAGACTGTTCCAAATCCACCACTCCCCAACTTGTTGTTATTTGAGAAGTGACATGTTGCAACCTCAAGAATTTTGTAACTGTAGGGTTGGCAGCTTGTACCGATCTCTTCTTCCTCATCTTCCTCTACATCTAGATGCTCCTGCCCATGAAAATATACATTCTCCCCTGGTATCCCATCTGCTTGACAAATCAAAGTAGTACAGGAATAAGCATTGTTTAGCATAGATATAGAAAAGAAAATAGAGAAACTCACCAACAATATCTCTCCTGTTTTGTCGTCGTTTTCGATGCGACCAGAAGAACAGGAGGATGGCGCCAACTGCAACTCCAGTTGCAATGAGGACGATGAGCAGAATCAGAGTCTTCCTTGTCCTTGTGTGGCTTTTTGTCTGTGCTTGCGCTATCAAAAAGAAACAAGACAAGCAAAATCATACCTTAACAAACTCCTCGGATTATTCCTTCATTTAAATCCTTGTACTTCTAAACAGGTTATTTTAGTCTTTCTGGTTAGGTTCATGCATGCATTTCCAAATTTTGCTCATAGTAGATACTGTGCATACAAAATTGCCTCTCTCTTTGGATTCACATCAACAACAAGCTAGAATGACATGTATTTGGGAACGGAGAGAGTAGCATACAAAATGCCCCTCTCTATGTCAAGCATTCACATCAACAAAATCCCTGACCAAATATCAGACCCTTCAGCATCTTATCTAGGATCAGAAAATTACTTAGCGCTTCCGGACAACCAAATACCTCATCTGTCCACTCATCATGTGCCATCAACATCCAAAATTCATTGATAGCTAAAATTCGGACAAGTTAGATTTTCCACGGGTGACATGGCAGAGGTTTTCGATTGACCACAAGTTGACACTTCTGGTTACCTGCCATCTAGGGCTGAACAATTACCACTAATTAGCACGCGTCCGTCATCAGTTACCTGGCGATGGGGGAGGAAGTCCGGCACCGCGGCCACCACTCGCTGCAGCTGCGCGCGGCGGGCTGGGCATAGGATGTGCAGCCGGAGGTGGAGGGGTGCGTCGGTTTGGCCCGACCATGACGTTGCCGCCGCTCCCGTCGTCGAACACGACCGTTCCGCCTAGGAGGACGCGTTGTAGAACGGATAGCTCTCGTACCTGGCCATGCAGCTCAGCCGCAGCACCTGCATCCCCCGCGCTGCTGTTGTACCCTCTCTCCACAACGGCGAGCGCGCCGCGGAGGCACCTGGCGCAGTCCGCCCGCGAGATCGCCGGAATGCACCGTGCGAGGTTGTAGACTAGGCCGGCCGCCGTCCCTGTTCCGATGCTGTACGTGTGCGTGTTGTTAATGACGGCGGCGAGGAGGCCGGTGACCACCGCCTTCCCGGCTTGGCCATACAGCACGCGGCTGGCGTTGAACACGCTCGCCGTGTACTCCTTCTCAAGGAAGCGGCTCGTATCGTCGTCGGAGTAGCGGAGGAAGCAGGCGTCGTACCAGACGGCTGTACGTGGCCGCGCAGGCCGCGTCGGCGATGGACTGCTCGGACGCCTCGAGGCATGCGGCACACTCGGAGATGGGGACGTCGGGGCGGCACTGCGCGACCCCGTGCAACGTCCTGTTCCCGCCGCCGAGGTTCGACGACAAGTTGTAGGACCTGTCGAGGACGTCACTACCATTTCCGTAGGCGCCGGCCAAGAGGGAGTCGAGGAAGTGCATGAATTCCCCATGTGAAACCACGGGGGAGGAGGTGAAGTAAGGGGAGACGCCGGAGCAGAAGGTGAGGGTGGGCTTATCGGTGCTGGAGCGGGCCGCCGCCGCGGCCGAGGAGATCAGCGGTAATCGGAGAAGTGATGCGAGGAATACGAGTGTGGTCGACGACACAGAGGGGGCCATGACATGAATGAAGGAAGGAATGACACAACAGATCGAGTGTGAAGCGCACTCCGAATTCGTACCATGTTCGTGTTGAACACTGCACTGCCCCGTGTTTTTTTTTCCATGAAGACTTTCCATATAAACTTCGTGTCTCTCTACCTCTCTATTTTCCAACATCAAGAATAGACATCATCTCATCAATCATGGCTAAGACTGTCCCGTTGGCCGTCAGGTCAAGGTCAATGCAATGCCAAACAGGCAAGTAATGGGCAAGTGATCTGAAAGATCGTATAATTCCACGACGAGTCCAAGGCGAAGGGATGGTCGTTTTGGTCATATGTATAGCATAGGCTCCCTGGGCTCCGAAGAGGACTTGTTGCTGTCATATATATATGTACTACACACACGGCTGGCGTTTAATAGAGCCATTCCTCTCCTGTTAGGATTTACTCCCTCTGGTCACATATAGTTGTCATTTTGTATATTAACATGATCTTCAAAACACAGCTTTGATCACTAATTTCTATTATAATATATTCATGAAATCCAATAAATTATAAGATTATGAAAGTACTTTTCGAGACAAATCTATACATATATGATTTTTATGTATTCAATTTAAATATTTAAAAAGCTATTGACAATCAAAGTTTCAAAAATTGAACATTGCACATGTGTCCAAAAATGACGACTAATTGTGACTAGAAGGAGCAGTAATTAATGGCCATCTCTTTCATCTTTGAACCATGGCTCAGGGGATGTGATGAACGAAGAAAATGTAAGAGCGGGGAAAAAACAACGCGTTTATTACTAAGAGAGAGGTTGTTTGGCGATGCCAGTAACAGGGTTTTTTTGCTGTTTTGAATTTACATTTTACTAGTTTCCTACAAGGGGTCATTTATTGCACGATTGTCTGAAAACTTTTAACTTTCAGTTAGTTTTCTCAGCCATGGGAACTAGATTCAATCACCAACATCACTCCCTCACTCCATGTCTCCATATATAAGTCACTCTTCACTCTAGAGCTCTTTTACATTGGATTAAAATCAATTTAAGCCGTCCATTCCTTTGAATCTAATGGTTAAAATTAATTTAGACCTAGTTATACTACCACCTGTAGTATTGATAGTAAAATTCAGAGAGCGATAAAAGAGTTGAAAATTTCATAGTAATATTTATCCTCTACAATAAAACACATCATGTGATCCTGATGAATGGTGGATGAATGAATAAGAAGCCTCTAAAGATCACCAGGTATTCGGTGAATCCAAAACTGTGAACGAATTAGGAAAAGTCTAAAATACCCCGAATGAATGAATAGAAAAAGTCTAAAATACCCTTAAAAATTGATGATTAGATTTAATTTCTACTATCACTACTTACTACCTATGTAATCCACTATAAAAATTTCTATCACTCTAACCCTATAACCTCACTCCCACCTCATCCCTAGGACCCCAATTGTCGCCGCCCCCATGCCTCCCACCACCGCTACTGCTACCTCCACCCGCATCCTCCTTCTCCGCCTCACCTCCCCCTGTTGCCCTCCTTCATTCTCTCTTGTGAGATGCCCTCGCCCCCCTTCTCCCTCTATAGTCCAATATTGGTGAACCCAAAAAAACCCTAACTCGCCACTCCAGTGAAGGCGCCCATCACATTGACCAGAGAGGAGGACAACGAGTCTGCCAAAGCACAAATCTCCATGTCGATCTAAGGTGAGAAAAATCGATTGAAACGTAAGAAATTTTCAGTTGAGTGTGCATTAGCAATTTCGTTCCTATAAACCCCTTCTTCTTCTTGTGTGCGCGCGGGCAGATCAATGTGGTTGCACACATATTTAATGTGCCTTGATAATTGAGATCGAAGGTTCCACATTTGATCTCCTTAATCCTTATGAATGAGTAGAGCTCAGGGTTTCTCTTATCTTCTATCAATTGTTTCCCTACCAAGTACTACTACTTAATTAGCAGACGCTATAGAAAAATTGGCATTACTACATACTAAAACTTAAATAAGGAGTATAACTACTCGTTGTCTATTATTAATAATTAGAGTTGCTACTGCTATACTACTATAAATAACATCATATCAACTTCGAGAGAGAGCAAGAAGTAATACCTTCAGATGGCGCTGCCGCAGGACGGGTGCTCGGCACCGTACTGCCCGTGCCGGGCGGTAGACCGGGCGCAGCCGGTGCAATAGCACTATTCCGGCCGTTCGGTGAGCTGATCGGCGTCGTGATATTGGTCCTATTTCTGAGGTTAGGCGACGGGGACACGTCGGCGCCACCCACGTGGCCGCCACCATCCAAGTCCAACTGGCCTAAGTCGGCATAGGAGTCGGCTGGCAACGACTCGCCGTAGAAGCGGTAGCTCTCGTACCTCGCCGTGCAGCTCGGCCGCAACACCTGCATCCCGGCGCTGCCGTTGTAGTCCCTCTCGGCCACTGCAAGCGCGCCGCGGAGGCACCGGCCGCAGTCGGCGCGCGCGATCCCCGGGGCGCACCGCACCACCCCGTAGACCTGCCCCGCGGAGCTGCTCGCCGCCCCCCAGCCCCAGGCGACGCCGTCAGCAGCTCGTGTACTCCCCAGAAGCCTCCTTTTCTGCATGCTACGATCCAATCTGTCCATGCAAGCGGAGAGGAGGCCGGCTACGGTGGCTCTCCCGTGCCTCGCCGGCCTGCCTCTCGAGTTGAACACGGTCGCCGCCAGCTCGTCCTCGCGGAAGCGGCTCGTGTCCCGCTCGGAGTAGCGGAGGAAGCAGCGGTCGTGCCAGACGGCGCAGTCGGCGCACGACGCCGCATCTTCTGTCAAGTACCTGGACGAGGCCGCGAGGCAGGCAGCGCAGTCGGAGGCGGGGACGTCGGGGCGGCACTGCGCGACGGCGTACATGGTCCGGTTCTCGGCGTCGATGTACAGGGGCGCGTTGTATGGCCTGTGGAAGGCACTGTGCGCGCCGGAGACGGCGCCGAGGAACTTCTCGACTTCTCTGGCCGTGACGGCTGGAGAGGACGTCCGGGACCGGCCGGAGCAGAAGGTGTGAGTGGGTTTAGTGCCGGACGACAAGCTTACCGGGAGAACTAGAGTTGCTAGGAACATGTAGGGAATGAGTAGGGTGGTGGCCCTGGAAAGGCAAAATGCAGAGGACGCCATTTTCGCGAGCTCGATCGTCACGGCACTACGGCAGGGCAGTAGATGTACCCTCGCCAAAGGGGTTAAACGTCAAATTCCTTCGGGACTACGTGGATCCCGATTCCTGTGGACGCTAAGGAATAGAGGGCCGGTCAAGCCCGTGTGGGCCCAACAAAGTCCATGGCCTCACAAGTCATTACAAGAGGAGTGTCTATCCGTCAGCTCAGCTGACTTATTCTCAGTTAAAAATTACTGATAATTTAATAAGATCGATCACTATATTTTTCGACCTTAGGATCACATCTCACCCTACTGGTAGATTCTTGACACATGGCCTTCCCTTTTAACTACCTTCCTTCCAATTCGATCTTACTGTTGCTACCACCCTTCGACTCGCACTAGTGAGACGATGCGCCTCCGCTGCAGACCTCGATGGGAAGCCTGTGTACTGTCGCACAGGGCCTCCAAAATTAAGGGCTTCTATTTTTTACTTATTCTTGTATTATTACTTGTTAATCTTTGTATTAGTAATAGTAAGAACTAATAGATGAGTAGTTCTTTTTATTCTCTTTATTTTTTAAAAAAATTACTGTAAAAATTCATCCATAAGCAAAATCATATGCCCTGTTGATATATTAAAGTTTTGAAACAACTAAATTATTTCCGTAATACAATTGTTGTATATAGAATTTTGTTGATAATTCCGGTAATTATTGCACATGCAAAAAAAAAGAGCTTTCATAAATTGAAGTTGAAGTTCTTCTTGTGGTCTATAATGAACTAGGAAAGACTTAACGATAGCCGTTAAAATTGATTTAATTTGGAAAAAATAATTACAAGGAAAATTGAAGATTCTGTTTCAAATAATACTAGCAGAATGGTGCTTTTCAAGTAAATGTCATTTATGAAAAAAAATTAGCGTGATGTATTACATAATCTTTGTACCATAAGAAAAATTATATTACTGACTATAATATCAAATAATTATTTTGATAATTAACTTTTATTGTGTACATCCTAATTTTAAATTTGACACAGGACCCTCAAAATATTAGGTACAACCCTACTCCACGCACACTTAATTCACTTCTCTTTCACATTCTCCTCCTCCACCACTACGGTAACAACACCGTTGTACACCAACCTCTATATGGTAGATCCACATCTTCCTTTCCTCCGTGGTGTCATTGCACATTTGCACCACCTTCAAGTTGTACAAAAACCTAACTCAAATCCTCACACCTCCTCGATGCCCACAAGCTTGTCGCTACACTGCCTCCCATCACCATCGATCCCATGGCCTGCACTTCACCGCAAGTGGCAGTTGCTCACCGTCAGGTTTAACGTAGCCCGGCGAAATCTAAGGTTAGGCACCGTAGTGAACCTAAAGGCCTATCTTTATCTATGGATTCGCATGCACGGTCATCCCAGTTACTTGCTGATTCTTGGGGCAACAATGGATTTTACACGAGACCGCCACAAAAAAATAACCCGATTTCTAGCAGTGTGGTCGCCTATATATAAGACCAAGGGCGTACATACGCCAATCAGTTAATTACGTAGTTAAGAGGTAAACATCACATGAATGAAAGAATTAATGACGCAGCAGGTACAGCTCACGAATGGTCAGCATCTGATGACTGACGACGTGGAGTACTGTCCCGGCGACCGGCATGTCGATGCATGCCATGCAGATGCAGGTTTAGGGGTGAAAACGGATCGAATACGGGCGGATATTGCTCTTCCCGTATCCTAACCCATATTTTTTTCCCGAATTCGGAACCGGATACGGACTAGCCGGATCCGGATACGAATCCGAATAATTCGGGATACGGACACGGGTCGGATATGTGACGGATTCGGATCGGGAACGGATAAAGATATACGGATAATGGATGCATAAATATATGGCATAGCAACAAAACTAATTGAGCATTATGCCCGATATCACCGACTTTAATCTGGTTCTAAGTTTACAACCTTGGTACAATAACAATATCATTATTAGAACATATTAGAAAATAAAACTTCTCTACATGAAAACTAAACAGTAATATTCTTTGGTAGGCTGGCTATCTACATGTCCAACATTTTATTTCAAACATTTTTCAATATCAAGCTTCCTGAACTTTAATTTATTAAGAAATACCAGCAAAGACAATGAAACAATCACTGTGACTCTCATCATCTCATGTACAATGTCGTTAGTTAGATGTTTATCGAAGATATGCACTGTCATGATATCATTTCTAGTTGTTCAACAAAAGAACTATCAAGGATAGCAGATTTACCTTAAGTATTGAAGTAAAATTCTCAGCTCCACGAGTCAAGCGAAATCTCGCGCCAAGAAGAAGAGCACGCGCGCACGGCTTACGCATGAGTCAAGATTGTTAGGGATTACGTCAGGCAGTCTCCTTGACTATTGAGCTCTTTAATTGAGCAAAGTGACTGGAAGACACAGAGACGGACGTCATCTATATGTGAAGCTTGTAGATGTAATTTCTAAGTTAGCGGCTTTCTTGCAAGAGTAACAGGATGCTAGTCTCTCTCAATATTCAAAGAACAAAATTCTGGTAATTTTAGACTGAGCTCTTCTATTTTGGCTACATGAACTTTTTTATTGCTTCTGTAGAGTAATAATGAGCTAAGCACTGTTGTTTGTTGACCAATGTGCATATCAAGTTTTTTTAAATGAAATTTAAACAATATGCAGTCAAACACACATCACTCAGTCATTTTTTAATGCAGATGATAATGATGCGGCTTAAGCCTTACATGCAGGCATGCAGCAGGATATTTGGATCATATTACTGCACATTGCTGGAGAGTTGCTTTTTTATGTTGGGTGTATCTTAAACCTCATTGAGATGTCATGCCCATTATGCATTTATGCCAGAGAGTTGCTAATCCTTTTCTTCACGTTCTATTCCTCTACTCTTCGGTCCTGTTTTTCCAAACTAATTCAACTAAATGCTTAACATGTTACTCTCTTGATTGAGTAATTCCAAATAATATTAGTAATATGTTCCTTCATATTTCAGGACATGCTATTTATCCTTCTCTTACAGCTATTGGATGCTCTACTCATTTCCTTGAAAATGTAAGCACGAGATATAGTAGTTCATCACAGAAAGTTATCCAGACAATAGGTGCCTTTAATTTGTGACCTTTCATCTATACTTGTAGAGAATACTACCAAAATTACATGGACAAGAACTGCAAGGTCATATTCATACGGCAAGAAATGAACTACCATGGGAACTAAACTACAGAAGATTACTTGAACCATAGATGCAGGTAGGCACACAAGAACTAAACTGCACGAAAGAACAGTTCTTGCGATGCGATACACACAAATTTATCAACCTATCAACATGAGTAGTTTGTGAAAGAATCAAGTAGTCCCAAGAAACCGAACAAGATTTGCTTTGGCCAAGAAGATTCGCTCCAACTCGAGGGTGGCGAGGCGATGGGAGGCGGGCTTTGTCCTAGCGCGCCAGTGAGCCGGTGTCTCGGCTTTAAATGCGCCAACGACACGCGACCACTTCTGCAAAGACCGCCGGTGATGTGGATGGTTGAAGCGGTAAGTAGGTCGAGTATGCCAGCTTTGCATCCGTTCCATGTTCTTCTAGGTCCTCGTGTCCCTCTCTCCTGCATGCAGACGCGGACCGGAGGACATGGCAAGGAGAAGCAGGTGGCGCCGTCGGGCCGGAGAGGTCACCGCAGACTGGAAGAGGTCAAAGATGGAGGGAGGAGGAAGGCGAGGCCGATGAGGAGGAGGTCTTGTAGAACTTGGCGGAGGTGGGTGGGAGAGGGTGGCGACGGTTGGCGGAGGCGGTGGGAAGGGAGAACCGTCAGGGGATTCGCCCTTGGGGAGCGCTACTGGGAGTCCTTCTTGGGGAGCGCCACGAGGGAGTCAAGGAGATCGTGCCGTCGGGGATGGGAGATCAGATCTAGAGTGGCTGGTCGGGAGATCTTTGCGGGAGGGGAGAGCGCCGGTCGGGGGCGTCGTACGGGAGATCTTGGCGCCAGGAGGAGAGACGGGTTCAGATCTGGAGCGCGCTGGCCGATCGGGGCATGGGGCGATTGGTGGCTTGGCAGAGTGGAGTGGCCGAGTGGGAGTGGGACACCGAGTCTCAAGATGCCATCCGGATATCCGGAAGATGAAACTATCCGATATCCGGTTTCACCCATATTTTTGGATAGTGTACGTTAGAATCCGATCCGATATCCGTTTTCAACTATCCGGATCGGATCCGAATCCGACCGATATCCGATTTCATTCCCGGATCCGATTTCGACCGGATCCGGCTCCGGATCGGGCGGGAATTATCCGCCCCGTTTTCACCCCTACATCGTGGCCAAGTAAAGATCACCACGTGAGCATATATATAATTCCACGACAAATCCAAGGTGAAGAGATGGTCGTTTTGGCCATACACGTGTAGCCTGGCTGCCCGTACGGTAACAATAATCAATACAGCAGTTGGATCTCAGTCCAACTCTAATACGTCTCACACGGCTTAGCGTTTATTCGAGCCATTGCTCTTGAGTCCCCTAATTCTTCGGTTAATATTGATATGTGAAGACTGTCTCTTTCATCTTTCATTCTGTAGTCGCATTTTACCCATTTTCGCTAAAATAAACTTCCTTTTGCCTATTTTTCCCCAGATATTATCGATGTCGCTTTGTACATATTCAATCTGTCTGATTGACAACAGAGATCTAAGGTTCAGGATTTGATCTCCTTATGCATGGGCAGAGATCTCTTTGACCACGATTTTTCTTTTCTACTTGATGTTCCCTAGCAATTAAATTTTCGTAACGGATTTGCTATGTCTAAGTCACCTGAAATTTTCTACGTCAATTTTTTTGTGACTATTGTATTTGTATGGAGATGTGTACGTCATATGGTTGGTTGATCCAATAGGGATACAAAATTTGACATGTTTATTTTAGTCATTTTACAAATAGACAGCCCATTTCTGTGATAGAAATACTCAAATACATGGTTCCGACAATCCAAATACTCAGATGCTACGTGCGAAAAAAAATTGTACTATATAACAATTTTACCCAAGCAAGGAGTACATATAATTAGCTGTATAGTAAGTTAAGTTGCTACTGTTACGGGTATAATACCACGACAAATCCATTTAGAGAGAGAAACCATATACTCACGGCGAGTGCACCGCGTCAGCTAAGCCTGGTATTTGGTCGGACTTTTTTTTTAAAGTCGATCCGTGGCACGATAGGCCAAGCAGTACGTATGCGTGTGGACCGTATTGGCACAGATGAATGATAGGGTCATGCGGAAATAACGGTTGGGCATAATGGGCGACGGTATGATTAACTGCATGGGTCGTGTTTGGGACGGTATAGCACGAAGCAGTCCGATGGGGTCCAAAGTAGGCATGGTAACACGCATCGCGGCATGCTATGGTTTGCTCTGCGGTCGGTGCTATTTGTGGTCCTCCCATGCAAAGAAAGGGTGATTACGGAGATACCAAAAGTGAAGAATGGAGACCAAAGAGTACATGCCCGCGATGTCGTGTACGGCCGTCTTCCGCTTGCCTTAGTGATTATTAGTGCCACCACGAGCGATCTTGACATTGGGAGTAGCTAGTATATATGCATATTATTATTGTATTTTTTCTTACTAGAAATCCCACTGAATCGTAAGGTTTTAACGAGGCGATATATACTCAATGAATAAATAAAATTTAGTTCTTTTCCTAAATAATTGTGTGTACTAAATCCTCGCCAACATCAACGCTCCTCCTCATCCTTAGTAGCATCCACGGAGACCGATCGGCGACGGCGTCGTCCACGACTCCACACATCTAATAGGACAAAACACAAGCGGCATACGCGACGGCACAACATACCTTAGACCGGGATAAATTTTGCTAGAGACAAGTCAGTCAAGACGCGACGACACGACATGACAAAATAACCGTGCCAAGTAAATAAGGCACGGCACAGCTTCAAACACACTGAATCCATACTGTACCGGTACGGGGCCCTGCCGGGTAGAGCTGCTAGCCGCTCCTCACGCGACGCCGCTGTGATGTACAGTGAGCCGCTTACGCAAGCTGCCCGCGACCTCGGCCAGGAGCCTGGCCACGACCGCGCGCTCTTCCGTGCCTCGCCGGTCCGCCGCCTGAGTTGAACAGGGTCGCATCGTACTCGTCCTCGTGGAAGCGGCTCGTGTCCTGGTTAGAGTAGCGGAGGAAGCAGCGGCCGTGCTAGCGCCAGACGGCGGCGTCCGCCCCGGCGGACAAGAAAAGGTCCGAGGCCCCGAGGCAGGCGGCGCAGTCGACCGCGGGGACGTCGGGGAGGCACGACGCGACGGCGACTTCTCTCTGTTCCACGATGTGATGGCTACGTGTGAAGTTTTGGCCCGACCATCGAACGATCTGTGGGTCGTATGCCTCGTATCATTAAAATTTAGTGAATCGCTTAAAATCTGTCTCCTGTTTTTTTTTCTTTGATTTCAATCACTTTTTTGTTCATCCGATCTGCATTTAGATATGTAATTTGAATTATTTATTTTCTATTAGGATTCATCAATCCCATTTTCTTTGTATAGGTTAGAAAAATTATTTTTATTTTCTCTGTGATTCATTTATTTTCTATTAGGGTTCATCAATCCTATTTTGCTTTGTCTAACTTAGAAAAATTATTTTTATTTTCTCTGCATAAAAAGTGGTATATATTGAGAGAAAAATTTAAGCGAGTTAACAAAAAAATCATCGAATGTTAAGTAGACATTCCCTAAAATTTATAGCTTTTTCGAGTTTTTTATTTCCTTTTAAAACACTTAACATACAGTGCCTCTCTCTCTCTCTCTGAAAAAAATTGGCCAATGCAAAATGCAAAACCATATGTAAATACGGTACATCCCTGCAAGCGCCTCAAAATTCGTATAAGCCATATTCAATTATTAGAAGATGGGTTGGTGGTTTGAATTTTAAAAGTTTATAACAATCTCATGGCACATTTGACATGAACCCATACAATGGCGAATCTAGGATTTAAACCTAGGGTATACCGATCAAATAATAATTCGGTAAACGATTTAAAATTTATCGAGCAATTCGGTACACAAGTAAAAAATAATTAAAAACAAGATGATATATTTAAAAGGAGCTTATATACCTATAATATTACTTCTTCTTGTTCGGTCTACGCCTTGTAATGGCCATAAAACTCTTGATTATATCATCTTTTTCCACTTTGAAGAAAATATCTCTCTCAATGTTGCAGTTTGTGACGGGGGAGGAGGTGAAGCAGCAGCAGCCTTCTTTGCTGCATGTTTCCGAAAAAGAGATGCAATGTCTCCGTTCCTCTTCATAATTTAAAAACCTTGCAAATAAAATACGTCCATTGAGTGGTTAAAATACTAACTAAGATAAGCGATAAATAAAGATATAACTATGTCAGCTATAGTAGAAGTCGAATAAAGTATATGTGTAGGATCGAAATATACTAAACTAGCAATCAGAGGGGGGTGAATGATTGCGCGGAAGCTAAAATCAAATTTTTGATCTACAAAAAATTCACCCCAATTCAGACTCAAATAATTGCTTCGTATTCAATAAAACAGAGTAGATGTGTTCGGTAAATCACGAATTCTTAGAGATCCAACCGTTGGATTGACCTGAAATTTGAACAGAATAAACTAGATTATAATACGCATCTAACTAAAAAAGAATTAGCACGATCGGACCTACGGATCAAAAGTTATAAATCCTACAAGGTTGCTTTGCCAGATTATGACGAGAATCATGTATGGGTTGGACTAAATCTACAGGGTATGCCGCGGTCCACCCGGCATACCCTGTAGATCCGCCCCTGAACCCATATGTATATGTAGAAAAACCATATTCTGACTAATGTCTACTTGTCTCTTCTTCTTAGTCTGGGAAAATCAATCTCTTAATCTATCGATCTCTTCCCTATATCCGTATTTTCTTTCCGTCACAAAAGAGTAACCCCTATAATGCGTGCTATCAAATCTTATTAATTTTGACTAAAAATATTGTTTATAACGTATGATTTGGATATATAAAAATGATACAAGTGAATTTCTCTTTACAATATTACACTTTTATAATTTTTCGAATATATGACAAGAGAATTTAGTAGTGGAAGAGCGTACCGCTAACTTTAAAAAGTCAAAATATTAGTTTTTATTGGAGGAGTATCTAGAGCATGGATAGAAATCCGCGAAATTCGTAAAATTTTGGCGAAATCTCGATTCGGCCCTACAAGATTCAAAATCTTATCCGGATTTAAAATTCAAATGCTACGGTATTTTGGATAATCTTGGTGAGCTTTTGGCAAATCTAGTGAAATCTCGATTATTTGGGCGGTTTTCACACTTTTTTACCGGATTGAATTGATTTCGGCCAGATTTGACTCTTTTTTAAGCATTGTTAGGACATCTATGAAAAATACATGTGAAAGAAAGTAAAAAAAAATTAAATTTTTTGTTGGGCATTGATTCGAACCCACGCCCTGTCTAGTCACAAAGCCTTATCTCTCACGTTCCAACCAACCGACCCGAGGTGTATTGCTTACCGTACTGCTTGTTGGATAAAATTTGTAGACTTCAGCCACAGAGTAAACAAAATGAGCCCGAGTCATGTCCTCATGGGGTCAGAGACACTCAGTCACCCTCTCCAGTCGGTGATCTCACTTCTTTGCTTCTTCTGCTCAGCGACCGACCCAGTCCGGCCCTCTCTGGCGACCAAAAGTGCGTCTCGCTTCTCCATCCCGAGATCTCGGAACAAAGTAGCGAAATCTCAGAGAAACCGAAATCTCGATTAATAGAAGATGTAGTTCTCGGTTTTTTTAGAACAAAATCTCGGTGTTTAATCCTGAGATCTCGTCATTTTTGGGCGTAATACATGGTATAATTAGCGGATCTGGCCGGATTTTTGGTGAAATGCATGTATGCACAAGTGGGAGCCAAGGTTTGACCCCAGAATCGGGGTCTAGGAGTGGTGCAGCGAGACCCCCGGTCCAATCCACTCAGTAAAATGTTCGGCAAGTTCAAATCGACACGGGAAAGCTATGTCTCTATTGATGTTGACCTTGCATGGAGTGGTGCCCCGCAACAACCCCGTATTGACACTGCATTCAGCGGGGATAAGGTAGAAGCTAGGAGGGTATGGTCCACGTGGTTCCATGCTAATGCAATTCTAGAAAGGAAGGCCGAGTGCCCGTATTTCACTGGTATGAAATGATTGTATGTTTGTAAGTTACAACTCTTGTGATGTACGTACTAACCTCTTATGTCCGCGATGGATAGGTGCACTCAAGATGACACATGAGCTAGGCCTAGGGGCTTATGCATCACAGGGCCATGAGATTGACGGGAAGCACCTAGACGAGAACAAGCAGTATATAGTCCAGTACCTCCGTAGGTTCAAGGACGACTAGGCCATATATTGGTGTGACAGTCATGTGTGACGTCTGGACTAAATCTACTCAGCAGAGCATCATTAACTTCATGGTGTACTACAATGGGGTTATGTTCTTTCATAGGATCGTCAATGCCATAGGTACAACATTCAGTTTAGTTTTTACTCTTCTGTACTAGAAATGTACGTACTAACTTTTGGCTTGTTCATTCACAAGCAAGGTTCAGGACCACAAGTACCTGTTACGTGAGATAACAAAGGTCGTGACCGAGGATATTGGGGCAGAGCACGTAGGTTCATGGTGTAGCAGCCAGTCTTCCAGCCATTTGGGCTTCTAACTGAGCATCATGCGTACGGTTAGATGCCCTACAGATGGGATCAAGGTGGGTACGGTCACTGTCGGCGTTTCGAGCACCGGCAAGTAAATTTGTAAGTCTAAGGGGTCGCGCGTTCCTCTCCCTGAATGGTTAGACTCAAAAGTCCAAGATGTATCTTGGTTGGGCGTAAGATCCCTACTCCGATTCGTGTGGTGGCGCCAGTATTCTATTATGCATGATGATCGCACAAGGTTTACAAGCAAGAGTGCCAATGACTTAGTCGGATGGGTTCGATGGCGCTCTCTCTCTTTCCTCCCTTTTCTCACGGAGCTCCTGCCTCCTTTTATACGAAAGGAAGGCGAGTTACATCGAATTGGGAGAGGACAAGGCGACCTACACTAGAGCTACGGTCCTTCGTTCTGTTGACTGATCAACGCTCGGTCTTGCCCATGCTGGGTCGGTAGCTTAGCTGGTCAGGGCGGTTAGGTATTTCTCCGGGAAACGGCGTACCTGCCCTCTGCGAACCTTACGGGTGTTGACGTTGCTGCGCCTGACGTGGGCGCTGCCTCGGGAGAGAGCGTGTCTTCGTACTGTATGTGACCGGCTGATGGGACTGGGAGCGTGACTTCGGTCAGTCATTTAAACCTTACGGGAAGGAGGCGCTGCCCTTGTATAGTCACTTTGATTGACCCCGTTCGTGGGGTACGTGGCGGTCGTTTGGTAGAGGCTGCGACACGTGACCCTCGGCAGGAGTGATCTTGGCACGATCGGAGTCAGGGGATTCCGACCTACTGCGAGGGTCGGGAGCCCTGTTTGGTCGGAGCCGGGGGGCCGTCTCGCTGAGGAGGTCGGGAGCTTGGCTCGGTCGGAGACATTTCCCTTGGTTGGTCGGGAAGGGAAGTCCCGTGTGGCTTTGCAGGTACTTAGGTCGGTAGTAGGCTGGAAACGGCCTGTTGGGCTTGAGCTGTGCTTGAGGCCATTTGGTTGGCCACCTTGCTGTTGGGGTACCCACGTTATTAGTATTCGTCAGTAGCCCCGAACCCTTGAGCGATTTCGGCAGATTCGGTTGAGGGTTGAGAATAGTGGCTGGGCCCATGCGGTCAGCTCGACCGATTGGGTCAAGCGATTTCTGCCAGGTGTACCCCAACGATCGGCGGCGCCTTGGAATTTTGCACGGTCATTCGAACCGTCGGTCTTTGAATCACCTCGTCGCGCAAGACGCGCGACAAACTTAGCGCGCCGCTGCTCATCTTCCGGACTACTTGAATTACGTGAAGGCGCCGTTTTCGGACGCTTGCATTTATTCGAGGCGTTCAATCTTCCTTCGTCCGGGTATATAAGGACGCCACGGTTTGCTTGAGTGATGAACCCTTAAACGAGAATCCCTTTTGTTTTCTTAACTATGGCTTCGGGGCACCCTTTAGCCTTCGCTTTTGGTGATGATGTCGGGGCAGAAGAAGAGGATCCCTTGGCTAAGCTTTGGGCTGAGTTCGATCAGGCGATGGCCGAACTCGGGAGGAAGAAGTCGCACCGTGATGTTGTTGCCGTCGATCTGCTGCTCGAGGTCGCCCCGAGGCTCGAGGTAGCAAGGAGGCCTCCTAGAGGCGATGGCGTGAGGACGCCGCGTAGTTAGTGCGGCCGTCGATGTTCTTTGAACGGCAGAGGCGATCGGCGTCATCGTTCCACATCTGCGGCGGCCGTCCCCGTCGACCGTGCAAGGGCCTACCAACATGTCGTCGGTGCCACGGTGCGTATGGATGTTAAAAGGCTTTGGAGCGGAGGAGGCCTTGCCGTAGTGTAGCGTAACTATTTTTGTACTGCCGAGTACTATATTGCAAAGTTGTGTAAAGTTTGAGCCTGTTGGCCTATAATGAAATTTCCTTTATGGATGTCTTCGTTTCGTGCTCGTTTAACGTCGTAGCTAGACCGTGCCTGGGTCGGCAAGGACGACCGCGATGCCTCTCGCGCGAGGTTCGGTGTCCGAGTGCTCGCTTAACGTCGTAGCTAGACCGTGCCTTGGTCGGCGGGGGACGACCGCGATGCCTCTCGCGAGGTTCGGTGTCCAGTGCTCGTTTAACGTCGTAGCTAGACCGCGTTCAGGTCGGCAGGGCGACCGCGATGCCTCGCGCGAGGTTCGGTGTCCGAGTGCTCGTTTAACGTCGTAGCTAGACCGCGCCTTGGTCGGCGGGGGACGACCGCGATGCCTCGCGCGAGGTTCGGGTGTCCGAGTGCTCGTTAACGTCGTAGCTAGACCGTGCCTTGGTCGGCAGGGACGACCGCGATGCCTCTACGCGAGGTTCGGTGTCCGAGTGCTCGCTTAACGTCATAGCTAGACCGTGCAGGTGGCGGCAGGGACGACCGGGATGCCTCTGCGCGAGGTTCGGTGTCCGAGTGCTCGCTTAACGTCGTAGCCGGGCGAGGCTCGTTTTACGTCGTAGCCGGGCGAGGCTCGCTTTACGTCGTAGCCGGACGTGGGCGTCCATCCGAGTCCTCGTCGCGCGGGAGCTGCGAGAGGAGTGGCCACCGTCTATCCCACACGTATACCCCATCCGCGGTGTGGGACCTAAGCCTACGCCCACCACGACGTTAAACGAGCACTCGGACACCCGAACCTTACGCAGAGGTATCGCGACCGTCCTGTCGACCAGGCAAGGGCCTACCAACAGTCACAGACACGAGTTATGATAGATCGAGCTTTTCTTGGCCGTTTTGACTAAACTGATCCATACGCCGATTTGTACGTAAGAGACACATCTGTCAGGTACCTTCACCAGTCAGAGAATTATACAGACTGGATGGCTCATTATGAACATTGGAAGTCTGACTACCTATCGCGGGACATGACCTGAGAGAATACAAGCAGCTGCATGAGAGAAGGTATCACGAGGTCATTGTCGATAACCAGAAGGTGGAGTTTGCACCATAAGCATACTACTACTCGTAGGTACGTAAATGCATTGTCGTCCGTGCTTAGCATGATCCTACTCCTTTAATTATGCATCTTCTTGCAATACATGTTCGTATTGTATATTCATTCTTCAATTATGGCTCTTGAAGGTGGTTCAGGACTTCGAGCTGAGCGTTGCATTCTAGCGTCATCCGTGCTTTCACAGGTAGTTCTCATGTGCTCATGTATGGTAATATTTATGGTGTATATGTGATAAATTGTCATATGTATCAATTTCATTTCATGCCTATTATTGTGATGCAAATTTACATTGATTATTTCTAATTGTGATCCTCAAAATCCAAATATTAGTCGAAATGCTGGTGAAAATTTTAATTTCACGGATTGATAATCATCTAAAATTTTATGGCAAGATTAATGATGCATCACGACCATCCAAACAAAATTTCAAAATTTTCTAACGTAGTTTCAAGCATTTTTCATTCGGACATCACCACTGTCCGAATTTTTAAAAATCCCTTGAGATTTATCATCATCTGAAAAATTTATGAAAAGATTAGTGATATGTCAGAATCATGCACAAAAAAATTCAAAAATTTCTAACATGATGAAAGACCGAGATGGCGATCAGAGGGGTGTGAATGATCCCAAATTAAAATATGTTCACTAAGGAAGATCACAAATGCAGATTTTCACCCAAATAAACCAAGCCAAAACCCATAAATATCAAATGGAAGCGAAAGGGTTAATTTTTACAAAAAATCAGCTTGAGGCCAGTGCTACCGCACTCTGGGGCTGGAACTATCGTGTTACTGTAGCCACAGTAAAATCAGGCATATGAATAGCGTTTTCAGCACGGGTTCAAAAGGAAACTTGATGAATCTTTTGATCCATTGATTCAAACTCAATGAAACTTGGTAGATAAGGTCATCGGGATGTCAGGAACTTATTCCAACCTTCAATCCAAGGGATTGACGTCAAAGTTCCGACCTTCTTGCCCGGGAAGGAAGAACGCACCAAGTTTCGGCAAAAATAAAAAAAACTTCGATCAAGGCTTGCTTGTGGGGTTTTGATGATCAAAGTGATCTTGAATAACTTCCCACACGTCCCAGCAAGCAAGAGAATACAAAGAAACTCAAGGATACGCAATCTACAAGATCAAGCATTTAAGAACACAAAAGATCAATTTCTTGCAACAAGAACGCATGGATAGCCTAGATGATTGAAACAGGATTTCAAGAAAGAATCAATCATAAACCTCAAAGAAAAGATTCATCAACAATTAGAAGGAGGAGGCAAATCCAAATTGCGTAAATGTAAATTGTAAGAAAGTAAATGCGAAATTTAGATTGCGTAATTTAAATGAGTAATGTAAATACGTAAAGGAAATGAAACATGAACATAAATGAAAAACATTTCATTTCTGGAAGGAGAGGTTACAAAGCCTCACATTCATATGGGCAAAGCTCAAAAGAGCATCAAAAACCTCAAAACCTTCACACGGGGGGAAGGCTACCCCTCCACCCCTATTTATACAACTCTTGGGCCACCTACCACCCTTGGATGAGCCTCTAAACCCTAGAGCATCCATCAAGGGCTAGGATTAACCCACTCAACCAGCCATACAAGGGCTAACCCAAAACCCTACCAGAACATGGGTTTTCTTGCACGGATCTCAAAGCAAGCTACACTTATCCACTACTCTATCTTCCAGAACTGCAACCCGACAGCTCTCTTTGACCTAAGTAGTGATAATCTAGCTTCTCCATTGATCTCTTGTCTCTTAGGACTGCACCGACTTCATCTCCGGCCATCTTCCGGCGAACATCCGGCCAACATGAACCTCCGGCCATTCCATGCCTAGTTCCAGCCTCCCTTCGCCTCACCATGACCACCAAATGAAGTCCTACATCCACAAAGACAAGAAAACCCTTCTTGGTTCCACCGTTAACCCAGTGCAATAATTCTATCACGAATTGGGGTTAGAACAAACCAAAACGGACAAAAACACTTCACCCAAATGCAAACATCCTGTTTCAATACAGCAGAGATCTTTTCAATTTTTTATGATTTTTTATGTTGCTCATATGAAAAACTTGTCAATATTAAAAAGTTGTGTTTTAAAATTCTATACAACTTTTATGTAGAACACATAATTTTTTGAGCACGGGAAGACCTTCAAAAAGGCATATTACTGCACGCTATCAAAATCGATCCGGCGTAAACGTGAGATTCTCTGTTAACCTTCCCGATTTTCTATGATTTTTTATGTTGTTCAAATGAAAAACTTGTCAACACGAAAAAGATGTATCTTGAAATTATCTACAACTTTCATGTAGACCAAATAAATATTTGAGCAAGGAAAGACCGTCAAAAATGCTAAATACTGCTGATTATCAAAACCGGTCCGGCGTAAACGTGAAACTCACTGAGACTCGGTCCGGCGTGAAAAAATCAGTCCGACGCAAATGGAAAACTCTCTGTTTCCCTCTTTCCTTGGTCCGGCGCGAATGGGAAACTCTCTGTTTCTCATTTCCCTTAGTCCGGCGCGAATGGGAAACTCTCTGTTTCTCATTTCCCTTGGTACGGTGCAAACGCGAAGTCTATTCTAAATCGGTCCGGCGCAAAAGCAAATCATTTCTACCCCGGTCCGGCGCAAATGCAACTCATGCAACATTTGGTCCGGCGCAAATGGAAAATTCTCTGTTTCCCTCTTCCAACTTGAAAACCATTTTAAATTCAAACTCAAATCTAAGCTATCCTAGATCACATAAAATCAAATACTCATCATAAGCATGGATAGACCTCCACATGGTCCTTCACATGATTTGTTCTATTTTTTATTCGGTTCAAACTTGCCGGTCAGTGTTTTCTCAGGATAGTAGCAATGTTCGAATTTTTAAAAATTCCATCGGCCTCATAATTTTATGAAATTTCTATGGAAACATCAATGATGTGTTAGGACCCTTCACAAAAAATCAAAATTTTTCGTCATTGTTTGACCCAGTTTTCGGCCGGTGGAAATACACTGAAATCTCGGCAAGTCTCGCCGAGATTTCGGGTATTCCGGTCCAAATTCTGTTTTTCTCGGTAGAAAAAAAATAGATTTGAATTTTTTGTTTTTGAATTTTGTCCTAATTTAATCGAAAGATCTCGACGAGATTTCATATTTCGGTTACCTTCAAGATATTATCCGAAAATAAGATTTGAAACCTTATCTTCATTGATCTCTTTCGATTCCAGAGGTTGGAATAGCGCTCCATTTGTCTTGGGATGCCGACCACAATATAATAGTAAGTGTTTGACCCAACGTGTGCACACTTCATTTCCCCTCTTCGTGGCATTTCTCCTTCATTATGAAAAGTGGAAAATTTTTGGTAATTTATGTTTAATTAACTTCTCATGTCTACCAGGGCACGAAACTGATGCCATCCGGTCTCTAAAACTATACTCTATCAGTGACTTACTATTTGGTTAGGTAACTAATCCACATCAAATTTCATAGATAGTGAACGGTCAAACGAAGAGATTATTTGAATCACCTATGCAACTAAAAAAAAAAATAATACCCCTCAACCATAACATACTCGCGGTATGACATCATCATCATGTCTCTCTGACCGATAGCCAGAGTACTATTTATACGAATGTTATTTACATGAATTCCCCTCTATGACTTTTTGAAGGTTTGAACTGGTGACACGTAAAATCACTAGCTAATTATTTGGACCTTTTAAAAACTGTAAAAATGTACACGTGGTCAAAGAAGAGTAGGAACTAGAAGGGCAAAGAGAAACAAGAAGGAAGATGGGCCACTGGTTGGTGGGGACAGGAGAGGGGTGCCCCCCCATTTTCCAGATCTCATTATTACACCTCCGCTCTGCCCCCTCTCGCAAGCCGGAAAGATCAAAAAGGGCAAAAATCAAACCAAATCAAATCGAATCGCAACACGGTGGTCTTCTCTCCCCTTTCCTCTTCTTCCACCCGCCGCCGCGGCCGTGACTCCGGCGAATGGCGTCCCGCATCGCGTCTCGCCTCCTCCGCCGCTCCAACGCTGTAACACCCTCTCTCTCTCTCTCTCTCTCTCTCTCTGTGTGTGTGTGTATGTACGTGTACGAGTTTTTTATTTGCGTATTTGCGATGGCAGCTAGGTCCCCCTCATTTGGGGGAGAGAATGATTTAGGGTTTACGGGGGTGGTTCCATGCTTCGGTGTGATTGTCCGACTTGATGGGTGTTTTTCTCGGACTCGTCTGCTCGGATGATGCGAGATCTCTGGTTGGATTCGGGGGAAATTATTGTTGCATCGGATAGGGCTGGGCTGATGGGTTTGGGGGCTCAGTGAGTCTGCGGGATGCGCGTTCGGCTTGATTCGGTGGAGAACGGTGACGATTAGGCGGGTGGGGATTGCGCAGATTAGGGTTCCAACTTGTGCGCTTGCTGTGTAAACCTTAGTGAGCCTTGAATAATTGTGCTATGATTCTTTACTTTTATCTAGTTCCTACCAGCAAATAGAAAGAAACCTTTCCGTGCTTTAACAGGACAGCAGTTTAATAAGCGACTAACAAGCACTGCACTACATGTTAGATTAGATCGATACTAATTTCCTTTTTTCATTCATGCTTATGTATTGCATTTCAGGCCCTGCTGATTAAGTACGGTCTGTTGATGAAAAGTAATCTGTGCTTGTCCTGGTTTATGTTATGCTGCTGTTGGTCATACAATCATTATCTTATCTGCCAAACAAGCACCTGGATCAATTGATGATCTTAGACCTACCACATCAGTTATGATTTATGAAGATATTAGGAAAATAGTCTTCTCAACTAATGCAATTGCCGTTGCATAGTGTATGAAAAAGAATAATAAATGCAGTCGTTGGCCAGTAGCTAGTTCCAGCTGATGCACGAAAAGTTTAGCAGTTCAGCTTTCGCCTCTGATTACGCGTCCACTATTTAGAACAATTCTCAGTTCAATGGGTGCATATGCGATATTTTTTACAAAATATGTGCAACTATGTATATTAGTTCTGGGGTACAAAGATGTAATGTGTTTAAGGTATTACACCATAAAAGCTTGAAAAGTTGCACAACTGAGCTGCTCCACTCTGCCAACCTATCTACGTTACTGCTACTGGTTTACACTTTGTTAATCTGGAAATATAGTTTACTAACAGTTCTTGGCAGTTGTGGTCTCATTATTTTACTATTATAAGTTCACATGTATAGCAATACAGCATATAGAATGTTACACTTCATTCTGCTGGTTTATATAGAAAATAAAGTTTCTTGGCATTGGTTACTTATTTAGAGTTAAGTTATCCTTGCTCACCATTATAATTCACATGCAGACACTATGCCTCCTGAGGAGTTCTACACATGTCAGAAACTACAACAGTCAACTTTCAGGTTATTAGTTTGACAACTGCTATTTTGAATACTGGTTAGTGGTCACTACCTTCTACTCTAATTTCTGGGTGCTTTCTTCAGCTTCTATTCCATTTGGTTCCCGAAGCTCAAAGCTTACGAGGTAAGTACTGTCCTGATCAGTTGAAATGTTGTTACATTTATTTTTATTTTTTTCTGTTGATACATGCACTAAATGGTTGCCTCTAATTGAATATCGTAGAAGGCCTTATTACTTGCAAAATGCCTCTCCATACCAACTTTGGAGTAGGTCATTTGCATCAGACAATGGTAAACTACAGTAGCCTTTTTGAGGTAGATAATGTTTTATAAATTTGCTCCTGGTTATGTGCTTATTGACTTCTCTTTTGTAGGAGACAAGGTCGAAGCTGTTGTGCCCTTCATGGGTGAATCTGTAACCGATGGAACTCTTGCTAACTTCTTGAAGAGTATGCCCCCACCCCCCCAACACACACACAAAAAAATGCACACACACAAGTAATCAAGGTCATTCAATTCACTATTAACATTTCTGCAATACAGAACCTGGTGACAAAGTTGAGGCTGATGAACCCATAGCACAGATTGAAACTGATAAGGTATTGGTACCCTAGTCTCTTTGGATTCTGTTTGACATGTGGAACGTAGCACTTGTGAATGGTCATTTAAAACGGAATTTTTCCTTTCTGTATTCCAGGTTACTATAGACATTGCTAGTCCTGAAGCTGGTGTTATTGAAAAGGTGAACAATGCTGTGCCTTTTAGCTTCCATTCTGCTTTCATTATCATAGTTTACCCTCTGCTTGAGCTATTAGCAATGTTGCTATTTTCCTGACTGTGTCGTTGCTTTCCAGTTCATTGCTAGTGAAGGTGATACAGTTACTCCAGGCACCAAAGTTGCTATCATATCAAAGTCTGCAACACCCACTGAAACGCATGCTGCTCCATCTGAGGATACTACCCAGAAAGAAACCTCCCCACCAAAAGTTGAGGAGAAATCACCAAAAGCAGAAGAGAAATCACCAAAAGTAGAACCTCCCAAGATGCAAGCGCCAAAGCCAACTACACCACCACCAAAAACCTCCCCTACAGAACCACAACTCCCTCCAAAAGAACGAGAGCGGCGGGTAAGGCCAATCTTCATCAACAAACTGTTGCACAAATTTACTTTAGAGGGACAAGCACATCTTTACCATAATAATTGCAGGTGCCAATGCCAAGGCTCAGGAAGCGTATTGCAAACCGTCTGAAGGATTCTCAGAACACCTTTGCAATGCTGACCACATTTAATGAAGTTGACATGTAAGTGTTTCAGTAGTCCTTTCGCTGTTCTTATAATACAATAGTTTACATAGTATGTTAGATTCCTTTCCAGTCGTCTTATCTTTGCGTTTTCTTCTATCATCACCTACAAAATGTGCATGCTTTCTTACACAGCTGAGATCCTATCTAGCATATCTTGAGGAGTTTTATGATTTGCCCCAGCATGTTGGCTGGTAACAAAACACTCTTTTAGGGCACATGACAATATACGGTTACTGGTCACCATCTACCATATTTGAGGAGTTCTTAAGATTTGCCTCACCACCCTGGCAATTAACAATATACTGTGTTAAGGTACATTCCAATATATGATTATTGAATCCTATAGATTTTTGGGCGATTCCTTTTTGCCATCGAAAGTTTGTATCATCCCTTATATACCACTTGTTGTGTCACTGACATGTGGGATTTTGGAAATTTCCAGTGGCATATAAGGAATTAACCCTAGATTTTTTTTTCCAGTAGCACTGACCAAAAGAGTACCCATTTCTTTGCAAATAAACGGGTTATTAGTACATGATTCACTTACACAAAAACTTAAGTAATATTTTTCTTGCATGCCACAAGTGTTCCTCAATAAACTCAGCTAGATAAGCTGTATTGTTTTCTCCTTCACTGTTTGATATTACTATGCAGGACCAATTTGATGAAGCTACGGTCTGATTATAAGGATGAGTTTGTCACCAAGCATGGTGTCAAATTGGGTCTGATGTCTTGTTTTGTCAAGGTACTTAACAGTTCTATGCATTTCTGAACTATTGCTTGGTAATTTCACTAATTCATTCTATTGTGCTAATTCCATTTGATTTGGCAGGCTGCTGTTTCTGCACTTCAAAACCAGCCAATTGTCAATGCTGTCATCGACGGTGACGACATCATATACAGAGACTACGTTGATGTCAGTGTTGCTGTTGGTACTTCCAAGGTACTATGATACGTATAATATATAACTGTCATGTGCTGAATCTAAATGTTTCCTATATGTTTTTGACTATCATGCGAATCTCCAATTTTAGGGTCTTGTGGTACCTGTTATCCGAGATGCTGATACCATGAACTTTGCTGACATCGAGAAAGGGTTGAACAACCTTGCAAAGAAAGCTAATGAGGGTGCACTTTCAATTGACGAGATGGCAGGAGGAACATTCACCATCTCCAATGGCGGTGTCTATGGAAGCCTTATCAGCACGCCTATCATCAACCCCCCACAGGTACTGCTCTTCTTTCCTGGCACTTGCAGAAGTCTTTTCAGTGCATTTCATATCAGGAAGATATTCATTCATCTGAAACACAATTTACGTCTAATGCAGTCAGCGATTCTTGGGATGCACTCCATTGTGCAACGCCCTGTGGTTGTGGATGGCAACATCCTTGCGAGGCCGATGATGTACCTCGCGCTGACATACGACCACAGGTTGATTGATGGCAGAGAGGCCGTTTTCTTCCTGCGCCGCATCAAGGACGTGGTTCAAGACCCACGGAGGTTGCTCCTTGACATATAACTCCATGCACCAATCCTGCCTATGACCGCCAACTGTTTTGTGCTTGTCTGGAAATAATACTGTGGAAATTTTTGACTGATACAAGAGTTGCTTTCTCAGAAAGACATAAAATTTCAGCCGAGGATCTCGTAAGGCCTCTGATAATTGTAGAAGAGAGCACACACACATGAGAACGTGTTTTCCCTTTTCGATGAGACCTTGTTCCGTTTCGGGATGTAGTTCCCTGAACAATTTGCTTTAAGTTTTCATCCAAGAACGATAGATCCTGCTTTTTTCGTTAATATTCTCGCCTGCATCAGGCAATATGACGTGCCTGTTACTTGCATTGATGCTTGAGTTTGTATTCCTTCTCTCGCCAACGTCACAAGAAAACTACCTCGCGCTCATGCTACCGTGAGTAGTGTTTGTAAGCGAGGTGAGCTTGAACGCCCAAGCTCAAACCGACCTTGAGCGAACCTGAGTTAGGGTCCAAGCTTGCACCTGGGCTCGAGCTCAGCTTAGGCCAAGCTTGAGTAGGCTCAATCTTGGTTTGAGAAAGTTTGGTAACAATTTAAAATACATTAATTTTAAACAATAAGAAATGCTTAAGTATAGTGGTTTTTTATTCGGTTTGGGTTCCCTTTTCAAAACCCTAAGAAGCTGAAAATTGGACATGTACGATCGTGCTAGAAAATATTAGCAATATGTACTGCCTTGTTTGCCCTATAGGATGAACTTAAGAGGTCACTTACTCAGTTACGTGGCTTAATGATAGAGCACAATGTTGTGCTGGTTAAGGTCAGCCCCAATCTCCTTATTAGAATCAAACATAGGTAGTTATTGTCTGCATTCTCGATTCCCCGTGTCAACTTGCAATGACTTGCTTGTTACTTATGGAAATATTCTAGCTTGAGTAGGCCCCATCTGGGACGCGTAATTTGTGTAGGAATTTCGTTTGAAAGGATTTATTCAAATATCTAGTCTCACTAGATGTGGGGTTTGCAATGGAATTACCCTAATAATCTTTCTTCCAAACGGAGCTAGAGGTCAATTTGCTGAGAAAACACGTGCAATTGAAGCAGGAAATGAGAGGTGCTGGCTTTCGTTTGACGACTGAGACAGTGACAGACTAACCGACCCACCCCTTTCTTGACCAAAGGCTTTGCCTAAAAATTGCAATAGATTTCATATTATTGGAACTAAAAGAGTTTTTTTTGTAAGGTACAAGTCAAACGTACATCATACTCACGCATGCACACACGTATGTATCCTTTACACTCGTTAAGAAAAGCGATCGGAGACTCTATAGCCTCTAGAGCACGAAACACGTTGTCCCACTTAACGCGTGTATGTGTACTGTTTTAATTATTCGTAAGAACGCAAAGTTCGATCCCCGTGATCGAGCCCAGTCAGGGGCACACAGCCTCTTCACATTTTTTTATGAGAGAAATCTCAAGTTTGAAAATTAAAACTAAACGCTATACCGTTCCTTCACAAACAATGGGATATTTTTTGACCGTTCGATCTAGTTGTTCTCACAAATTAGTGATCCAACGGGCACGATATTATTGTTAGATGAAGTCGGAAGGAGTCATGGACCATTCGATCGGTGGATACACGAAGCTTCTCTATTTCACTATTTCGTTCTCTGCTTTCTAGATTTCATCTATATGTCGTTTCGTCCTCACTCCTTATGCTAGAATTTAAGTGGTGTTGAAGCCCTTGCCGGAGGAGCAACATCAACTCTTATAGGGTCATAGGGAAGCGAGGTAAGCGGGAAGTGTGGCCATGATTGCTCAACAGTGAGCGACAACCATGGGGAGTGTGGGTAGTGAGTGGCAGCCGTGGGCTCACCGGATGCCGAATGACCGCATGCTAGAGACAAAATAGGTGGCCACAGATGTTGTCACTGTTGGCGAATTCCCTGGTGGCTCATCGGCGGCATCTCATTAAACATGCCATAAATGGTAATACTCATATTTTCTTAATCTTTTGCTATTTTCTTTGAAATTCTAGCCTGGTTCTTTATGAATCTTGCATTAACCCTTCCTAAAACTTACTCAAAATTTTCAAATCTTGTTGAAACTCTTTGAAACTTGAAGTTTGTTTTTTGGGACTCGTTGAAATCTTACAGAAACTTGTTGTTCTAGTTTTGAAATATGAAACTTTTGGAGTTGATTCAATTTTCAAACCTGAGTTTCAGTTTTGAAACTCATATAATTGATTGACTCTATGAAGCCATCACGAAGCTTTCCGAGAATATGAGTTTCAATTTTGAAACTATGTGAAACTAGTACAAAACTTTCCCTGAACTCACCTTTTGGAGTCCAATCTTTCAATTTTGAACCTTGAGATTTGGTTTTGAAACTCTCTTAAACTAGAGTCAGTGTGAAACTCTGCGAAGTTAGCATGAAACCTTTCCGAAACTCACCTTTGGAGCCAAATGTTTCAATTTTCAAACATGTGTTGCAGTAGTGAAACTCTCTAAAACTAGTGTGAAACTTTCCTAGAATTTTCAATTTTGAAACTCTGTGAAACTAGCATGAAACTTTCTGGAAGTCACTTTTGGAGTCTGATGTTTCATTTTGGAAACTTGTTTTTTAATTCTGAAACATTCTGTAATTAGCGTGAAACCTTTGCGGAACTCACTTATGGAGCCTGATGTTTTAGTTTTCAAACTCGAGTTTAAGTTCTAAAACTTGATTGGCTATCTGAAACCAGCATGAAACATAAAACTTGGTTGAAACTTGCTAAGGTGCTGTACCGTTGGAAACTTCTTTAAAAATGTGAAACTTTGATGAGTTTCAGTCTATAGGTTTCAATTACTTTCTTAAACCTAAAACTTCGACATGTTTCGAGTTTTGAAACCTATCAATAGTCTGCGAGGAGGAAGACGATGACCGTATCCCCATGTGTGGACAAGGACAGCCATAGTCTTGCATGCACAGATGACGATGACTGACTGCCATGCACCTATAGAGACAGGCCGCACGATGATCTGATTAAAACTTATTGTATGGCCATGATCAATCCATCGAGACATCTCTCTACGGTATACCGTTGTATAGTCGTCCTCGTTAGTTTTTAGGAACAAACCTAACCATCGGGCTTGGATTTTGATGTGACTCAAAAAAATAATAGCCATGGCATATACTATTACCTTCATTATAGCGGGAAGAATCCCTGCGCTCCTAGGACTCCCACATCCACGGATTTGCGAAAAGACCCTCAAATAGTTTGAGCCTGCGTCAATCTATTGTCTTAAAAAGAATGCTAAAATGAATACGGGTTCTTCCAGCAATTTGCTTCCAGAAGAAATAATCCAAAATGGTGTCATGCTCTTTTACAGTTTTACTCCCTTGTGTTCCACTTTTTTTTTTCACCTCACAAAAAGATACTTCTTCTCCACGAGTACTATTATTCTACATGATACAGTTGCAAGTTAAACTGCATCTTTTAAATTCAACAGCATTTATCTTTCTCCCCCTTTTCCTTTTTTTTTTTTAAAAAATCACTTTCTTGATTTTTCCCTTCGTTTTTTTTCTTCGTCCGATAATTTTGTGAACTAAGTCATACTTTCCACAAAAGATATTAAACAATAAAATAATCCAGCATCACACAAACAGGTAACATGCATCAACACTAGAAGAAAAGTCATGGTAACCAGAAGATAGCTAAACATGGTAGGTATACTAGGTTAGAAAAATTGAATAGAGGGGGTGCAGTCGTATATGTCCTATAGTTTAATATGCACAACAGAAGTTTAGGACAAGAAACATAGATGCAAAAGGAGATTAGAGGTTGCTGCTTCAATGAGTGCAGAACAGAATCCACATGGAGCTGCTTTCAGCCAGTGAGCTACAAAATACAGACCTAACATCATATGAACCGCTTTCAGCAGGATACTACTCCAAATTGAGAAGTGTACAACAATCTAACAAAGATTACATTTCTCATAAAGAAGATTGGACAATTATTTTCAAGATGTTGGCAAATGGCCCAATATATTTTCTAACTCTTTTTTTTTACCTTTCCTTTTTATGGATTTTGCCCGAATGCTGCCCCAAATTGACTATCTGAGATTTTCAGCAGTTTTTTCAATAACTTGAGATGTGCACGGGGATTTGACAAAAGTGCAGATTTGTGTAATAGACAAGCCAGCAAAATCAAAGCCTCAGAATACCATCAACTCTTCAATATATCACCTGTGAAAACAAGCACATTAGTGCTACAAGTTTCTTTAACAGGAATACAATTTTGTGGTGGTTGGATAATTTTCCATCCATCACAATATATTACACAGAGCCAACAAATGTAGAAAGTTAAAAGAAAAAGAAAAGAGGAGGGTGGGGCTTATTAGGATAGCTAAACACAAACAATAATATTGGTTAAGCAAATACAATCAATTTTGACATCTCATTCGCTTAGTCTGCATATTGTGTTAACAGAAGTATATCATGCATATCGGATTAGACTCATTACTTATTGGAGGCATCATCTTTAAGCACATTAACAGAAAAATGAATAACCTATAAGAGCTTTTAAACTACAACTTTCTTATTAAAAAGAAAGCTAAAATAAAGATCACCATGATCACAATGCCTTGACTGTTAGTGCAATTGTAAAATTGGAAGGCATAAAACAAAATTAGCAAGGCTAATCCGCAACTAGCATCCATTTTTAGGCTGATGCAATTAGAAGTTTACGTCTAGGGTGATCTGTTTGCTACAGACAAGTGATCCCACTATGTACTTACCATATGAGTTAAACCTCATATTAGAACAATTATAAAAATACATACCACACAGTGCAAATACATGTGAAAATCATCTAGACTCAAAGTGTATAGCATAATTTACTTATGTGCATAACAAATATATTGGAAATTGGACAAGCTAAAGATAATGCATTAACAAGCCTAGTACATCTACTCTTGACAAGATTCTCATATCAACCGTATATTTGGACTTAATAGCCAATTAAGGTAATATACGTTGGCTACTGGCAAGAACTGTTGTAGTAAACTTGTAGCCAGCATATAAGCCTAACAACCTGTACGTGCAAGAAATCCTGGCATTCGAAAACAAAAGCAGGCGTAAGCTAATTTGCTTCAAAAATCTACACACCCAAAGTTGATTAACATATCAACCATCAGCTCAATTCCACACAAAGTACTTCTGTAATATTCCTTGTTACATCATAAAAAATAGATAAAAAATATAAGCCAAATAATTTGCTTATAAGCGTCCCAACCTACTGAGTACTGAGCTTCATTGTTTTGTTTCTGAACAATAAACACACTAATTTTCCATGCAGCTGCTAGACAGCTATACAACCAGGGGATATTCAGGTGGGAACCTCTCCCCCCAGTCATTATTTAAAAGAGGAAACACATACAACCAGGGTTTGAAAAACCATATTTACAAGACCAATCCTGAAGGCAGCCTAGAACAAAGTTCCCAGCGAGAGCCAGATTTCTCTTAGTTTCCACTTGCAAATTCAAACACGAAAATTGAATGATTGATTGCCATCCATAAATACTGTTTATCAAATTGGATCTGAAAAATCACATTTCAATTTTTAAAAATAATCCAGTTGCTACAGTACTCTTGGGAAAACAAGAAGCTAGAAGGGACCGCCGATTCCCACTGGTTTTTTAAAGCCTGCATATGACTAGTCAGTTGTTATGTTAGTCATGAGCTCATGGCACACTTAATCCTGCTGGCATCCATGATTTCCTTTGCCAGGTAGGCAAGTGACACAAGAACTTATTTGTATAATAAGCAGTAAATATACAAATTTCAAACTTTGCCATGACCCATAACTCATTTCCAAATAAAGTGCAGCATACCTCATTGTGAAATGTCAGAATTTCTAAAGACAGCAATCCTTGAGGCATCATGTTCAGGAGGGCACTCAACATTTGATGATAAAGAGGAACTAGAAGATGAAGCTTTAGCGATTCCAACAGTTGGCATGGATTCACTACAAGGATTGGCTTCCGTACCAGATGTGACAGTGGATGAGATTTTTCCAACAGGGCTTGGGGACTCAGATGCCATGTTTTGAGTTTGGCTGGAGATGCTAGAGGCCTTGATAGGAATTGAAGTTTTCTGAAGTCTAGATTGGTTATTTGAGCCAGGAGAGGCTGTCAACCACATAAATCGTAGTGTATGCCCTTTACAAGATTTACCACCAATAAATGCTTTCTCAGCAGATTGCCGTGTTGTGTACGTCACACAAGCTGAGCAACTCAGAGAAGGTTTTAAGGTTGCATCATGGTTGTGGGCTTCAGTGTCTTCCAGAACAACAGATGAAAGCTCCCCAAATGATGTGAAATGATCTTTCAAGACAGATTCCTGTAAACAAAGTAGACAAGGACATCAGAAGTAAAAGAAACAGCTCATAGTCAAGCACATCAACACAAAGAAAACATGAACGATCAAGTAAAGTAATGTAAGGATACAAGTATACAACGGCCTTTAGTTTCTACAACATCTTACTCCATTTGAGTGGAAATAAAGAAGAATTTTTCTAGCAAAAAAAAAGAACTAAAGAAGAATTTTAGTTTGAATATGAAAAGACAAGTTGCATTATGTACAGACTTATCACATGCGTCGGTTGCACAGGTGCAAGACTGAGTATGTGTTATCAACTCCATATGCCACTAACCGTATCATCTCTCACCATATAGATAATACAGGAGTACTGTTACAGCTTTGTCCTTATACATATCAAAAACAGTTTATTAACAGTTGCATACATAAATGCATGCAAATTCCATAGCCTAACAATAAGAGAGGAAATCCCCATCATTAGGAAAACTCTGTTTAATAAGATTACAATAGAAACATGATCACCCAATATTCCATACCATCTAAACATGCCAACTGCAATAGGTTTAAGAGTGTGGGGTATAAAAGGATACAATACAATTTAACAGCCAAAAAAAAAAGAATTATTCCAACATAGCCCAGATGATGAGTGTAGCAGAGATGCGGATGCTGCGGTGAATCCGTGGTCATACAAGGTGAGATCGGATCCACAATGATGATACACGTGATAGGGTTGGGATAACACCAATTGAAGAAAAGCATGTCCAAAATCGTCTGAGATGGTTTGGACATCTCCAACAGAGCCCAGGAGGTACCAGTGCATAGTGGAATTTTAAGTCATCTTGAAAACATAAGAGGCAGATGTCGACCGAGACTAACGTGAGAAGAAGCGATTAAAAGAGACTTGAGGGATTGGAATGTTTTCAAAGATTTGGCGTTGTAAAAGAGTGCATAGAAGTTAGCGATCCACGTACCGGAACCATAACCTAAGATAGAAGGTTTAGGGGTTTAATTGACTTTGATTGGATTTCTTTCCTAGCCTACCCCAACTTGTTTGAGACAAAGGCTTGGTTGTTGTTGTAGCTCAGATGATAAGATCATAAGATTGACTTTGATTGGATTTCTTTCCTAACCCACCCCAACTTGTTTGGGACAAAGGCTTGGTTGTTGTTGTAGCCCCAGGTGATAAGATCATAAGACCCTGTATATAATGTAGGATCTTGCAGACTTTTCACAAAAGCAATAAATGGCAATGCACATTATACCAAGCATCTCTTAATGAACAGTATTGCTATGCAAGGTGAAGCCAAAACGCCAAATATAACCACAGAAAATAACTATTCATATTAAGCTTCTTTTTGTAGAGTGAATTTGTCTGAGATTTAGTTGCAGAATAATAATAATCTCAAGCACACATATAATTAGAGAGAATAAAGATAATTTAAGCCTGACAGCTGCTACACTAAGATCCACAGTTGTGTGAATGAGTAACTTAAAGGATCATAACAAAGAAACTGAAATAGCATATTGATATAGCACAATGGAAAAAATCATTTTTAACCCATATTTTTGGAACAAGATGCTTGTGAGACCCAATAATCTAATCTCAATGCCTAGGCAAGGTAGAGATGCAAGGGATAAAAAGTGCAAGGGTAGCTTTCATTAAATTAACTTTGCATTGGTAAGGATGCCAGAAATTCAGCAATAGCAGGTGGCCCACCTACCCACAAAATTTCAGGTATAGTTTGATCTTCAATTCTGAATGGGAAAAAAATCAGTTACCCTTATAAACATGACAATGCCAAAATTTTTTTTGGTGGGTTAAGTATATAAAGGAGGGAAGGGCAGGAGGTTGGGTTGTAGACTTACATTTGCAATTTCAGGTGGCAAAGGTGGAAGGATTCTAAATGATGTGGTCCGATTGTCAAGCTTAAACCTATTTTGCGGCGGTGCTAACATAGGAGTTATCAGCTTCGCAGCTGCAGCTGATTTCTGTGTGGATGTTGCAGCAATTTTTTGAGAAGATGAAGCCAACTCTCCAGAATTTTTCTTTTTCAGTGTACCAGCAACCTCTTGTGGCTCTTCCCTCCTAGTGTTCATAGACCTTGCATCTGTCACTTCCCCCAAATCATTAGAAGCAACTTCTTTTCCAAGACCACCAGCCTCTGCCTGTTTGACTGAATTTGCTGAACTTTTCTGCAACATAGTTGTTTACTTATTAGAAACCAGAAACAGCAGCAGCTAAAAACGCAATAATTATAAGCAAGTATTAACAGTCAATCTGTCCACCACTGATGACAAAATTGGTTCAGCTAACAACATAAGTTATATAGTTAACAACAAGGATTTAAATCGCCGTTCGTGGTCTGTCGCGTGAGAGATAATGAAAAGGCTATCATGGCTATAGCAGGCTATCGCGAAGCTACGCTACATGTTGCGGATTACTATAATATACATTTTTTTACTATTTCAAGTATGTGGTATGGTAATTTATGTATAATGAACTTTATTTCAATTTTGGAGTACATGTTATGATTGTTATATGTTAGTCGTACAATGTGTAACAAAAAATAATCTATATAATTATGTAAATTTTGGATATGGATTTGGATTTTAACTAATATTCATTATTTCTAGGAGCCAAATTAATTCAATTTAAGTATAATAAATATGATAAAAGAAGAAGATCGTGAACAAAACACAATTAATGTTTAGAAATATAAAGAGAATCGACACAAGTAGCATAATAGATCTATCACGGCTGCAAAAATAGCGGAGATAGCAGTTAATATAGCGATTATAGCAATTGTAGCTGTGTTCGTGGAATTTTATTCAACCGCGTAGCGCTTATGTCTAAAAAGCTATAGCGGCTATTTAAATCACTGGTTAACAATAATGAATTCAAACTAATACAAGGGAAATAGTACGTACTTGTTTTGCAAGTTTCTCTAACTGGCGGCGGAACTCATCACGCTTCTGAGCTAAGATCTCTTGCTTTTTACGAAGTTCTTCCAGGAGTTCTAGACTTTCTTGCCTTTTTGGAGCAGGAGGTATTGATTTTATACTACTTGCTGGCAACATTTTAGGACCTATGCCAGGACCTGATGCTTCAGTAGAAGATCCAGAACTGGCCCTTGGAGTTGTAGACTGAAGATTTTCCTTGCCTCTGTTGGAAGATGACGGCTGAGGTTGGGCAGAACTGGCGGCGGAGTAGACAACTGAGAAGACCTTCATGAGATTCTACCCTCTCCTTCATCAGGAATCCTATCTCTGTTTGCCCACCATAACTTTATAAAGCGATTGCCCATCACAGCGTCTGGAGCTTTTAGGGCAGCTTCAGCTTCCTCTCTTTTATAGAACTGGACAAAAGCTTTTTCACTGTTAGATGGAATATAGATATCTATTACTTGACCAAATTTCTGGAAGTGTGAAAGAAGGGCATCCCATCTGTTGCTTTCTTGGGGAATGCCATTTACATAAAGTGTAATGGATGCTTTGTGAGAAGATCGATTACTTTGCCAGCCCAGATCTCCAATTGTTCTAGAATTGGATTGACCATTAGTATCTTTAGCAGCAGCAGGCTTTACTTGGACTGTGCTAGGAGTCATCTCATCATAATATTCACTTTTTTGACTTCCTGTGGCACTTGTTGAAGCATTAGCTGTTTTACCAGGCCCTGATTTTCTCTTTGATGCTATTCGCCCCCAAACAGAAGATTTTGAATTCTGTGAACCACCAGCTGCAACGCCCTGGTTTGCATGCTCCCGATCTTTTCCATAGCCTAAGGATTCAGCATTCCATATCCCACCATCAGCATGTGCAAAACCAGTACAAGATGCTTCAGGGTGTTCATTGTTCCATAGAGGCTGATCGGGATCATATACATCAGCGTCAGCAACAGCTGAAGTAGTGATTCCATTTAGCTTTAATGCATCATTTGTCACACCAGATTTTATATCTTTTGCAGGAACACATTTACTGCCTCCTAGGCTTGATACGTTAACAGGAGCAGTTCCTGCCTCATTTTGGATTCCTAGTCCTGGAGCATTTGAAACCGAAACTGGAAGATTGAACCGTGATAGACTCTGAAAAATGTTTAAGAAACTATTCCATTAAATCTCAATGTTCTGACCTAAGCACAAAACTTTATCTAGTAGGACTTGACCACAGGAACCTTGACTCATGTTGCATAATTTAACAAAGTTATTTAAAAAAATAGCACAAGCTAGCAAAAGTTAAGTAACAACCAGATAATAAAATGCTGTATGAAAGAAAAAAGACCAAAGCATGCTAAAGTTACATTATAGTGAGATCTGACATCCACCCCAGGTTGAGTTGCTCAGTAAGGATTTTGGACAGGGCATTATGAAGAACATTAATAGTAACTCAGATCATCAGTGATAAGATGACAGCACTCAAGGAACACCTTTCAGGGCTACAGTTATGTTGGCAAAACATGGCCATGGTACTCATGACTAAAAAAATGTGAAGCAATAAAATATCCTATTAGAATGCTATAATGGAATGTAACAATTACATAAAAGGATAACACTAAAATGCAGGACAGAATGCAGAAGATTATGTGAAGATCAAGATATACACAGACCTGCATGTCTTCGACAACAATTCTATTTACACCATGCTCCATGGGGCACATATCCCCTCTCAAGCAAAATCCACGCTCCTCGAAGTCTCTACAACGTTGACGAGGCATGCCAAGATCAATTAAAGGAGATATTGTAGGCTGAATAGGGCCTTGCATTCCAAGTGGGTGGATTGGATCCAATATCCCATTAGGCATTCCAGGCATAAATCCATATGGACCCCACGAACCATTTTGTGCACTGCTGCCGCCGCAAAGCAGCACCCATGAATAAGCTAGGATGTGGGGTGGTCCTTGTGAGGCCATCTGCGCAGGCAAAACCAATCATGTCAAGTGCGTTAAATCTTGGGTCATGCTGAGTCCTGAGTACACCATTCCGTCCTCTTCCCCGTGTCATAGGAGGGCAGGCAGAGGCGGAAACTGATGAATCAGAACGGAAGGATTGGTTCACTCTAGGTGCCCGACTGTGAGCTGCTGCTCCAGGGCGCCTCTTGAATTTTGGTACAAAACCTTTCTGTGTTTCCCCATGTGAATCAGTTCCACCATAAGTCTGTCCATTACCAGAAACTCTATGCCTTTTTCCAAAGGCCTCCTAGAGATTGCTCCTCAGTATTCTCATCAAGCGATTGAGGTCTAGCCTCTCGTCTTCGATGCTTATGGTTACGATCATCGCCGTCATTGTCGCTAATTTCAAAGTCTTCGTATCTGTAGCAGCTTCAGAATTCGTGGAGTTATTTTCTTCCTTTGGTGAAAGAACTTCTATTTTGTCAGCATCCAGTGCAGGAGATGAAGACCCTTTGAGCATCTTCAAGATTAGCAAGCCCCAGAAAACACTGCATCTAAATTTTATCCATTGTCTTGATCATCTTAAAGAGGCATACAATGTGGATTCACTCCTATTGTCAATACATGAGGCAGAACATACAAAAAAAAAAGAGCGACACAACACAAAGTCAAACATTTGAATGGGATAAAAAGAAGTTTGCAATATAGCATGATGAATGACAAAAGATAGTACCAGAAGAACAACAAGAATGGCAAGGCATTGCCCTTTTTCGCTTTCAAAGAGCAAAACACTGAAAGAAAGCAGTATGACAACTATTCAATGCTCACTTGAACTAATAACAGGATTATGTCAAAATGCCCAGTCCATGGAGCCATGCAACATATTTAGGGGGTCAAGGTGAAAGATATTTTAGGTCAATGCCATGCCAACTCAGTTTTTCTCATATCGTATCCAGCAGCAAAAAAATGGCACAGTGGGATGTGTGTAGTCAAACTTTTATAATATTGATCACCAATATCTTTGTAAGAATCTAGATTAGAACACCATCAAAATGCTGAGTACATTTCTCACCCAAAAAAAGGTCCCTCATATTTGTCACCTTTAGAAATATAAAAATAATGACAATAGAAAGTATTGGCCAACACCTTATGGTTACCGAATGGAGTAGGATAGGCAAAATTACTAATACAGATGGTATTTCGCAACAGTCATAGCATTACTTGAAGCTCTCATCCAGAATAAGTCAATCCAAATCCAATCCAATCCAATCCCATATCGGCGAGAATACATATTAGGCATACAACCAGGCGGCTATCATGCAATATACTGATATTCATTTGGATATCAACTACGTTGCACACCAGCAAAACATAAATCAACAAAGGTTCAAACAGCCCGCAAACACTGGACATTTTTCACAAAATAATGTCAAACAAACGTATGTAATCCTAACACAAATCTGGCACATTTATATCAAACACCTACCAATCAGACATGTGAACAGCACATTTCTTACGGAAGAAAATAATTAACGCCTAATGGTTTCCAATCCCATACTCCGTCAAAAGGAGTGCGAACAAACACGAGGCAAAACATACGCAACATACGCGTTCGACAGCGAACGGCCTAAGGAATTATCTTCGCTACAGCCCTTACATTCACTCTCTACTCCTGACTGAGTCGCGCCAAATAAACCACAACGGAAATGGAGCTTGCCCGGCTCATGGGGCAATCTCCTGCAATCCCCATGCCGTGCCCTCAATGCCTCTGCAATCCGAGAATCCAAGTCAATTACACTAAGCTCTAGGCCCCGAAAACTAAAACAAGGAACACGCCGAGAGCATCGCAACCACAACAGTACATCACATCTCTCGAAGAAAACACTCGTCACCAAGAACCCTCCGATGAGAACACCAAGCCGATCAGCCAAAAGCAGCATATACGGATCATTCCGCGCCCACCACGATTCCACCACGGGACGCTTGCCTCTTCCTGGTTCCTAACCCTACACGCAGCGCAGGACAAAAGCCCCGCGCAATCGTCTGCCAACCCCGGCCACCGCGGCACCGAAATCCGCAGCTAATCGGGTGAATTGGATGGGACGAGGGAGGGAGGAGGCGCGGAATTAGGTCTTATTACCAGCGGAATCCGGATCGCCACCCGGGGTAGGTCGTCGTCGGCGGCGGCGGCGGCGGCGGCTGGGAGGAGAGGTCGAGGGGTCGCCGTCGGGGAGGCGAGGAGATGAGGTCGAGGGGTCGCCAGCGGAACTAAGTTTTTTTTCAGCTAGCCTAGGGTTCTATAGCCTTTTCTTTTTGTGTGTGTCTTTTTTTTAAAAAAAAAAATGGTCCTCCTGCCTTGCGTGATTTGTATCTACGCCATTGAATTGAATTTGAGCAGAGGTTCTACCTGACAAGAAGAAAGTTCATATTTGATCTTGAAGGAAAGCCAAAAAATCAATGATAGGGAAATGAAATTGGCTGTGTATATATATAGCTCTAAAATAGATGTGACGGTGGTTGGGAACTCTTACTTTGTCTAAGTTTATAGGGCGTATTTTATTTTAGTATATAGACTAAAGAGATATTAAAAATAATTAGACTATCTCTAATTACTGTTTATAAACATTATAGTCAATGTATGGATGATAAATTTGGATATTTATTAGGGTATAAAGGAAACATCACACTAATTTTTTATTAGAATATGAAATCGCCATATATTTATAGATAAGACCATTAAAAATACATTCTATAAATTCAGACAGAGAAAGTATACATACTCTTGTTTTTGAGTCACTAAAAACTCAGTGTATGATACAAAAGTCTGCTGGAGAATAGGATGATTTTGTCTTCCAGTTCTATGCTGGCAAATTGCGGAAGTAGTCATCGCTTTTCCTTTCGTTGAAAGATATACAAAATGATTTTTCTGATTTGTGCATGTTATATCTTTGTTTAAAATTAGCTATTTTTAAGTTGATACACCAAACTAAATACACTACTGTAGTAAGAATCTAAGCAGTCCATCGAAGAAACTGTGAGAAGGATTGACTCAGCGAATGAGTATATTGATCACGAGAGAGCCTACATATATATAGGTCATCTCCTACCATAATCACTCAACCGATTTATAGAAATAGAATCGGGAAAAAAGGAAGGAAAAGATTGTCTAACATATATAGGCTATCTCCTACTATAATCAAGATTGTCTAACATATATAGGCCATCTCCTACCATAATCACTCAACCGATTTATAGAAATAGAATCGGGAGGATAAGGAAGGAAAGGATTACGAAAGATTGTCTAACACCCTAAGCAGTCCCAACGGCGAGCTAGCGGGCGTTGAGACCGAGCGAAATCAGTGAAAACCGCCAGGCAGCTGCCTAGTGAAAATGTCGGCAAATTGAGATGGCGTGGAGCGTAAGAGACACGATAGCTCCAATGGCGACCTTCGCGGACGAAGTGGAGATCGATCTCGACATGCTCCGTCCTTTGATGTTGCACGGATTGGAAGAAAGATAGATCGCATTGACGTTGTTGCAATACACCGGGGTGGCCTTGGGCGGAGGAATGAAGCTCATGGAGAAGCCGGCGAAGCCATGTGACCTCGAAGAACAGCGCTTAGCTACATGCGTATTTCTCTTTCTAAGACTGAAGCGAAGGCGTGTTCGGCGTTTGGATGACCGAGGACACCAAGTTGTCATGAAGAAGACAAGCAGAGTCGGACGTGGAGCCGAGTGTCGGGACAACCACCCAATCGGCGTCGGAATAGAGCAGACGGAGGTCATAGTAGAACGGCGAATGTGGAGTCCCAGGTCCAATGTACCTCGAATGTATCGCGAGAATCCGTTTGAGAGCACCGAGGTGAGGCTCACGGGATCATGCATGTGGAGATGCACTGTTGTACAACATAGGAGATATCCAGGAGTGAAGGTGAGATCTTTGGAGTGTACCTGAGGATCAAATTGGTGGGATCGACGGCAACCGGGCACCCTCACCGCGGAGAGCTTAGCACAAGTATCCATTGGAGCGCTGGAAGGCTTGCAATCGCCATGCCGCGTGGTCGGGATGTCGATGCAAGATCTGCTGTTGATCGAGGAGGCAGGAGGACTGCCGAGACACGCTAATGCCGAGGAAGTGGTGGAGAAGTCCAAGATCCTTCATGGAGAATTCAGATTGAAGAGATGAGATAGTCCACTGAAGAAGCTTGCTGGAGGACGCGGTAAGGACGATATCATCGACATAGAGGAGCAAGTATCTTTATGTCGGATCGTGACGAAATATGAAGAGAGAGTTGTCGGACTTGGCCTCGATGAACCCAAGAGTCAACGAGAAAGAGGCGGCGAACGGTGTACGCTGCGTGGCGGCGCTGCTTCAAACCATATAGGGACTTGTTGAGGTGGCACACCATGCCGGAGTGGGAGGAGTCAATAAAACCTGGTGGTCGGATGTAAGATAGCAGTCTCTAAAGGTGCCATGGAGGAAGGCATTCTTCACATCGAGTGATGGATAGGCGATCGCGAGAAACCGCCAAACCAATCTTGTGCGAGCAATGGCGGGCTTCTACGAAGGATGAAGGTCTGCCGTAAATGATCGATGCACAGGCGTTGTGTGAAGCCACAGTGAAACCGATGAGCCTTGTAACGATCGAGGGTACCGCTCGGCGTGAAACTTGTGCTTGAAAATCCACTCTTTGCGACGATGTTGGCTCCGGAGGACGGGACAAGATCCCACGTCACGGTTGGCAAGGAGAGCATTGAACTCTTCTTCCATAGCCGCCCGCCGATTCGGATCGACCAAAGCGGCCCGATATGTGCGTGGAATTAGTGATAGAGTAGTGGCATGAAGGTTGGTGCGAGTGATGCCCTTGCGGATGTCGGTCTTGCCGCTGGTCGTCATGGCGTGCTCGTTGATGACCGGGAGACAATGAATCGAGAGGTAAAGTGGCCCAAGCGTTGGCGGCCGGCGAAGGGTGGCGGCGCAGCGACGATGTGGAGGCAGCGGCCGGGGCTCGAGGCGACAGCTAGCGCCAATGGCCCCAACGAACTGCCAGCGATCGACTAGGGATGCTTGCCGACGAGAGGAGGCATCGGCCGGATGATGGCGGTCCATTAGGCGCGTACAGCGGCAGAGAACGACGCAAGTCCCGGTGGCCAAGGAGGCTGCGCCCAAGACTCGGGGTTGCTTGCCTCCCGGACGTCGATGCATGTCGCCGAAGCGCCGATGGGTGCTTATGCGAGCGAAAACCCTCCAAAAATCGAGATCAGCAGAAGATGTTAGACGTGATCTCGGCAAAGGAAACGAAAGTGCTCATCCAACACAACATGCCTCGAAATAATAACCCTATTAGTCACGGGTCGAAGCTGCAAATACCTTTGTGGTGGAGTGGATAGCCAAGAAAGACACACATCGTGGAATGGGGCGCAAGTTTGTGGGGGTGGTGGCGGAGAGATTGGGGTAGCATTTGCGACCAAAA
>JAYEVK010000090.1:0-61971 GCA_036346275.1 Otatea glauca
GGGGCGACGCAGGCTTCATGGGGATGGAGGGGCGATGCGGGCATCAAATAAGCAGATGGGCGACGCAGGCGAGGGGAGGCGAAGGGGCGGGCCGTGGGCGAGGGGAGGCGGAGGGGCGCGAGTGTAACGACCCTCCTTTTTGGTATGGAATACCAAGAAGGATGATCTATGTTGCAGCGACGGCGCGATCTTGAGCGCACGAGTTTGATCGGACGGCTACCGATCTCACGCGACGTGGCCGCACACCCGCCGCGGGATCTAGATCTAACGGTCAGCGCTTACCAAAGACGTTCATCATTCCGCGGCGGCGTGGCACGATCTTGACCCTTCACGGAGATCCAGCGGCTTCCAAAGCTTCAAGCGTGGCGATGGCGGCGGCGGCGCAACTCCACCGGACGTGAGCGAAGACCTCGGCTACGGCGTTCGGCGATGAAGCGGCGACAATTCCTCATGGATCCGACGCGGCGCGGTTTGGCGATCTCGATGGCGGCAGGGGGGCGCGAAAGATCAGCGGCGCGCGAAATTGAGCAAAAACCACCACGGCAAGGACCTTCCTCCGGCGAGCTCTCGTCGCGAACAGCGGCGACCACGAGCCTCGGGCTTTGGAAAAGATGTGGCGAGAGAGGAGTTCCGTGTTCGCGTCGGCGCCTTAAATAGCTGCACGGGAAGGCGTGTCGGCCGGACTCGAAGACGGCTCGTGGCGTGGCGGACTCGGCGGCGACTTCGGAAACGGCAGCGGCTTCATCCGGGGCGTCCACCGTCGCTCAATCAGCGTACTGGCGCTCGGCGACGCGGCGAGATCTCATTGTTGGGTCTCGATCAACGGTCGATTTCTTATGTTTAGGTTTTGGCGAAACAGGCCGCGCAGGCTATCTGGGCGCGACGATGCATGGGCGGCCGCTCATCATTCACGCTTGTCAAAAGGTTTTCATTTAAAATAATTCCAGAAATTCATTTAATTTGTTTTAGGCAATAAAATAATCGGAAAAATCCAAAAAATCTCAAAAATACTCAAATAAAATATTTTACCAAAACTTTATTTTAACTTTGCTGATTTAAATACTTTTGGATAAAAGCAATAAACTTGAAATAAGATTTAATTCAAATAAATCCAGAAAAATCTAAATAAATTCCAGAAAATCACAAATGCACATTTAAGCGATAAAATAATATTTGGCAGATTTTTGGGATGTTACAAACCTCCCCCTTAGAGAATCTCGACAGAGATTGAGGGGCTAACTAGAGAATAGGTTAGAATTCTTACTTCAAATCTTCTTCTCGCTCCCATGTGGCTTCACTTTTGGAATGATTGCTCCATGAACTCTGCAAAGCGAATAGACTTATACGGTCTTGCGTTCCATAACATCAAAATTACGACCGGTTGCTCTTTGTAAGTCAAATCTTCTTGCACTCTATTGCATCTAACGGGTTTGCTCAGTTGGTACTCTGAGACACTTCTTAGCTGCGACACATGGAATACATCATGCACTCCTGCCAAGGTGAGGCAATTCTAAGCGATAAGCTACCTCTCCTCGGCGGCTCGAGAATCTTGAGCGGACCAATATATCTTGGCGCAAGCTTCCTTTAACGTGAAATCTTTTAACTCTCTTAAGAGGGTAACCACGAGATACACATGATCTTACGGTTGAAACTCAAATCTCGACGACGGTTGTCTGCGTAGCTTTTTGTCTTGGTGTGCTATCTTCAACCTCTCTCTGATCATTGCGACTTGACTTTCGGCTTCCTCGAGAATGTCCGGCCCGAAAACCAAACGTTCTCCTGTTTCGTTCCAATTCAATGGAGTACGACAAGCACGTCCATACAACGCCTCAAACGGTGACATCTGCAGGCTAGCTTGATAACTATTATTGTAACTAAATTCCGCATATGGCAAACACTTATCCCATGTCGCAGTATAAGCTAAAGCACAAGCTCTCAACATATCCTCTAAAATCTGATTTACTCTTTCGATCGACCATCCATCTGCGGGTAATATCTTTGTACTAAAATTGGACGAGTTCCCATGGCTTCGTGCAACTTATTCCGAATCTTGAGGTAAATTGGGTACCTCATCGACACAATCTTCTTGGGCACTCCATGCAAACATACAATCACGGACATGTACAACTCGCTAAGCGATCTCTGAGTAAGTGGTCTTTCTTGGGATAAAATGGGCGACCTTGGTTAGGCGATCCACAATAACCCAAATGGAATCGTAACCTCTCGAGTTTTAGGTAAACCGGTGATAAAATCCATTCGATTTCCTCCCACTTCCATTCCAGAATTTTCAACGGTTGCAACAAACCAGCGGGTCTTTGATGCATAGCTTTTACCCTCGACATCGTCGCATAAAGCAACATGCTCAGCCACTTCACGCTTCATGTTAGGCCACCAAAATCTCTCCTTCAAATCTTGGTACATCTTGGCACTTCTGGATGAATCAGTACTTAGAATCATGAGCTTCCTCAAGAATCAATTGCTTTAGTTCCTTTTATCCAAGCACACAAATTCGGCCTTTGAAGAACATAGTTCCTTGCTCGTCCAGTGAAATCTCTGACTAAGCCTTCTTCCTTTTAACCTTGATCTTAGATATTTTATCGTCATCCTTACGGCCTTCTCTAATCGACCTTCAGCGTTGGCTTTACTTCAAGTGCGAGCTACCATTCCTTGCGAACGACTTCCAACCTTAGTTTACGAAATTCCTTGCATAATTCGGTTGATCCTCCATTGTCAATGTTTTTGCGCTATGGCTCTTTCGACTCGAGCATCTGCTACCACATTGGCTTTTCGGGATGATAATGGATTCCCACATTATAATCCTTAATTAGCTCAAGCCATCTTGACTGTCTCATATTCAGTGCGCTTGAGTGAATATGTATTTTAGGCTCTTATGGTGCGTATATATCTCACATCTATTTCCTATGAGATAAGGACGCCATATCTTTAAAGCGTGCACTACGGCGGCTAATTCCAAATCATGCGTTGGGTAGTTCACTTCATGCGGTCTTAACTGTCTCGACGCATAAGCAACGACTTTGCCTTCTTGCATTAACACGCATCCCAAACCTTGCTTTGAAGCATCGCAATAAATATCAAATCCATTCTGCACATCTGGCAACACTAATACGGGGGCTGTTGTTCGCGCTTCTTTAATTCCATGAAACTTTCTCGCACTCTGGCGTCCATGCAAACTTCTTTTCTTTCTTCAACAACTGCGTAAGGGGTTTAGCAATCGTCGAGAATCCCTCTATGAATAGACGGTAATATCCCACCATTCCCAGAAAACTACGGATCTGGGTAACAGACTTCGGTTGCTCCCAATGCAACACTGCGTCCACTTTGCTTGGGTCGACTGCCACTCCTTTAGTAGTCATGACATGACCAAGAAACTCGACTTTTTCCTTCCAAAATTCACACTTGCTAAACTTAGCATATAGTGATGTTCTCATGACCTCTCTAAAACCATTACGAGATGTTACGCATGCTCTTCCTCTGTCTTCGAGTAAACCAAGATATCGTCTATGAAGACTACAACAAACTTATCCAAATATTCAATGAAAACCTTATTCATCATGTTCATGAAATATCTTTGGGGCATTAGTCAATCCAAATGACTGATTGTGAACTCATAATGTCCATATCGCGTGAAAGCGCGGTCTTAGGTACATCCTGCGCTCGGATCTTCAAGCGATGGTATCGACGAAGATCTATCTTGAGAAAACTCAGCTCCTCTTAAGCGATCAAATAAGTCATCGATCACGGGCAGCGGATACTTATTCTTGATCGTTACTTCATTGATGCCACGATAATCGATGCACATTCTAAGACTTCCGTCCTTTTTGCGAACAAACAAAGCGGGGCTCCCCACGGTGATGAACTTGGTCTAATGAAGCCTTTCTCTTGCGGTTCCTCAATCGCTTCTTCATTTCCACTAACTCGTCGGTAGGCATCCGATATGGTCTTTTTGATATCGGTCTTTGTACACAATGCTAACTCGATCACGAACTCGATATCACGGTCGGTGGCAATCACGGCAAATCTTACGAAACACATCGGGTATTCCACGCTCATGGCACATCTTCCATCTTGATGGCTTTCCGCTGTTGACCATTAACTGCCCATCTCGAACTGCGGTCGCTTGAAACTCTACTTTCTTGCCACTAGGGCCTTTCAAAGTCACGGTCCTTCGGCCACAATCCAAGACGGCCTTATGCTTAGACAACCAATCCATTCCAAGGATGACGTCTAGGGATTGCGCATCTATCAAGATAAGATTCGCTAGGAATTCTATCCCATCCATAAGCAACTTAGCTCCCAAACACCCAAGGCTAGATCTAAGCTCAGAACATGGGGCTTGGACTAAGAGCACACACTTAAGATTCACCACTTTAAATCCATTCTTGGTTGCAAAACTTTGAGAAACAAGCGAATCGAAGCTCGAGAATCAAACAAAGCGTGGCAGTGCGAGTTGACGAAACTTACCCAATCGACGTGCGTAGCTTCACGAGCTCCATCTGCGGTGATGTGGTTGATCCTTCCACGCCTTTGTTGATTGCGGGGTTGCTCGGCTTGACACGGGCGCAGATTTCCTCTGAGGTGGTGTTTTGCGAGTGTAGTTCCCAAGTTAAAACAAGTGGCGTGATGCCTCCCATACGTGGACACCTATTAGAAAAGTGCCACGCTCATTGCATGTATAGCATATTTTCACGGCAGACTGTTGATTCCCTCCTGGTGCATTGTTGCCCTATGCTGGTGTCTGAAAATTCTGATTGGCAGGGCGAGATGCAGGGGTTGATGTCTTGTTCACAGCTGGCGGTTGAAATCTAGCAATTTGCTGTGGTGACATCCTCAAACGTAGATGGTTTGGGCGTCCACCCTGATTAGTCATTAAGCGCTTACGATTTTCACCCAACTCTTTGCGCTTATCTTCTAAGATCAAAGCCTTATTCACTAGCTCCTGAAAGTCTGGGAAATTGTGGGTAATTAGTCGCACCTGCGATCTGAATTGAGTCCCTTCATGAAGCGAGACTGTCTAGCTTTATCTGTCGCTACGTCTTGAGGGCATAGCGAGCTAACTGAGTAAATTTATTCAGGTACTCGGCCACTGGCTGGCCTCCTTGTTTTAGAGCTCTGAACTCTTCCTTCTTGAGATCCATCATTCCTTCCGAGACATGACACTGGCGGAAAGCATTAGTAAACTCCTCCCAGGTGATCTCTGTGGGGCTCCATGGCGGCTGATGAATTCTCCCACCATTCTGCGGCGGTCCCTTCAAGTTGATGAGAGGCGTAGAGCACCTTCTCATTGCCTTCACATTGCGTGATGTGCAGCTTCTTCTCAATGGTCCTAAGCCAGTCATCAGCTTCCAAAGGATTCACGTTTCCCGAGAAAGTTGGTGGCCTAGTCCTCATAAAATCTGATAGCTTTGAGTGAGGTCGGGGTCCACCATGGTTGTTCTGTGCTACAGGATTGTTGTTGTTGGCTGCTGCGTTGGTCATCTGCTGCATCTGCTGCATCATAGTCTGCATCAGTTGAGTCTGCGCGGCAAGAAACGCTCCCAGATTCTGCATATCCACTAGCGGTTGTTAAGGGCTGCCTCTGTCGTTGGTGTTGTCGTTCTGGCGCAGTCCACTTCCTGAAGCTCCGTTGTTTCCTCGGGTATTCACCATCTGATGATTGCCTCTTGGGTTAGGAAAGGTAGATGTAGCATAGATAAGAAGTAAGAATTTCTAAAGCGGGGAGATAGGTTATACCCAAACTGAAATAATTCTTTATTATTCTTGGTATGGCTGCTTATTTAAGCCTACAAGCTTTGCAACACATACTGCACACTCAGCAATACAAAGAAGCAAACTAAACACGAAACCTTAACGTCAACTAAAAGGGCAAAAACTAACTTAAAGACGCGACTCACACTCGAGTCTCAACACAGCTCCAAGGCTGACACTCACTCATCCAGCCACCCTGGCTGAGGCTGATCCGGCGCATACACCGGCGGGTGAGCTGGCATAGGAGCGAACCTATCCTGATGACCTACTACTGGGTCCTCTGCAACAACGGGGTCTGCACTCCCCTCCGGCTCCCACTCTCGCTCCTCGGGATCCTCCTCGGACTCCTCAACTGGCTCCTGCACTCCCTGAGTCACGCGCTCCAACTCGTCCTCGACTGCCTCTAGGGCCTCTCTCAGCTCAGTGATCATCCCGATAGCTGAAGCACGGGTCACTTCAAGCTCCTGCTCTGCCACTCTGAGTGCCTTGTACACAGTCTCCAGCTCCCGAGTAGTATCTCTCATATGATCCTCCTGGGCAAGGGCGAACTCTGCAAGGTGTACCGCAGTGGCACACTCGTTCTCCACGATCCGTCGGCGTCGGCATGCTTGAGCGTGCAGGTGAAGGCGGAACAGCGAGTCGTGAAGCTTCGTCGGCGTAGTCGCGGCGACACGGCGAAGAGCAAGTCGGCGACCTCTGATTGCAACCTCGTGCGAGAATCTTACAGCGGAGATGTTGATTGGCCTGCTAGCTTCCTCGTTCTCCCGAGCGTAAATAATCAGCTTGCAAATAAATCCCCGGTGTATACCATTAACTGACCAGCTGCCTCCTCGGTAAAGTGGACGGTAGAAGCCTCCAATCATCTGAAGTACTCTCCACAGCTCCATGGCGTAGCCGCCAGCTGACTCCTCAAAGGTCGGAACGATCGGCATCTGCTCCTGTAACATCCCGAAAAATGGAATAATATGAAAATTAATATTTTGAATTTGAATATATTTATTTCTGATTTTTCTTGACATGATTGAAATTTATTTGGATTTTCCCTGGATTTTTGTATTGAATGAAAAATCAAACAACTAGAATTAAAGAATGGATAATGATGAAAAGATAAAATGGTAAAAGATAAATTTTGGAAAAATTACCATAGAACCCTAACCACCCTGGTAAGTCAGTAAAATTAAGAAGTAAAATTTTATGCACAGAAAAATGGGTAAATAACATTAATGTCACCTCTTTTTGACTAGAAACAGTGCTAGTCAGAATTAATGAAAAATATTCGAAGATTATCTGGATCTGGAAAAATTACCAAATCTCCTCAGTGCAGTGTTTACACCTGGTAAAAATCTTAGGAATTGATCACGTCAGCAGAGCCTCTAATAATTCAAAAACAGAAACAATTAAAAGCTGGAAATCTTCATGTCAGATTTTTAATAAAATAAATACCCAATTTTTTGATTTAAAAATTTTACAGAGACATCCTTGACCTATTTATAACCCCTCATAAAAGTTTCAAAATAAATAATAATTTTTGAACCTTTAAATAAATACAAACCGAAATTCAAATCTGTACAAACCTACAGTGTCAGAATTTTTATAATTTAACCATGCGGTATTTTAATCTAAAATTTTTACTGAAGGTTAAAAACTACCAGTATAAACTAGTCAAAAGTTTCACAAAATTACGTGGTGATTTGATATCGAATCTAATGCCCACATGGGCGGTCTGGGCTGAGCTTATCACTTTGACTGCCTTCTCTCGCGACAGGTGGGCCACCCCTTTATGCCGTAACCGTTCGGCGAAGCAACGGAAGTGGTTCTCTCACTGCCTGTGGCCCGACCCACTCGTCGACCCCGGCTTCAGCCTCCCTCTTCCTCCCTTCTACTTGAGGCAGACGCGAAGTCTCCCGAGCCTCGCGCTTGCCGCCGAATTGATGCATCACCGCGCTGCTGCTGCTGCCGATCACTGCCACGTTCATCCTTGAAAGCCGGCGCCATACCCGGTCAATGCGGTGTCACTTCTTGCCGGCTAGAGTCGTCGCCTCATCGCGGCGTGGCGAGCAGTAGTAACTCCATGGCGTTCAAACCTGTGAAAACCTCTCGTGGCTATAAATACCAATTCCACATCGCGTTGAGGCCTCCTTCCCTTAGCTATTCCCGAACCGAGCAACCAAGCGCCAAAAACTGTTCTTCACCGTTTTGTCAAAGAAAGCCGAAAGGGGAGAAACTCAATTCAGCGAAATCGGTATCAATCTCGAAATTGCTTTCTCCTTTAGCTTCACTGAACCCTACTTTACTCATTCCGCGAATTCTATTTCTTCTCGCTGCAGACCATCCTCACTGGGCACCCTTCTTCCTCGGCTCGGTGCGGTGGCGGCCCAACTGTCGCTTCTCGGCGGACAACCGCCAAAATGGAATGCCACGACCCGTAGATGCTTAAACCATTACCGATTCAAGCGGGAACCATCGCTTTTCTTCTCGTGAGCTTCTCCTCCATCCGCCGCATGCGCGGTGGCAGCTTCGCTCGGCCATCCCAGGCGTGGCGACCCCTGCACGTGCGGCGTGACCCCTGGTGCTGCCGTGCCACCCATTCGCGGAACCCGCCGGAACCGTCATTATTGAGCGAGCCACTCCTACGTTACGTGTCGCTGCGCGTGGGACCGCCTTGTCACCGGCCAAAGCAATCCCAGTGCATTCGGTAAAAGCGCTTTCCAACTCTGAAAACGTATTTTGTATTTTCTGGAATTTACATAACCGAGCTGCTTTAAATGCTTATAACTTTTGTTTTGTAACTCGAATTGAGTGAAATAAAATTCTAAATTCACCTAAAATATAGCTCTATCAGAATATAAAATAATATTTTGAAAATGTTCACTGGGTAAATTTGAAATTCAAATTTAAAGAAGAGACATAAATAAGTACTACATATTAAAAAGTTGTAAACAAACTTTAGGTGGAATGAAACTAATTTTAGTAAAATATTCATACTTCCAGAAGTTCAAATATATAAAAATATTTAAGTTTCATTATTGTTTGAATTACCTTCTAGTAAAGATTATAATCAATGTATTAGAAAATTCAAATAAACATAATTTGAATAAAAGGAATATGGAATAAGTAAAATTAGTTTCTAAATATTAGCATGTCAGTAGGATACTTGAGTTTCCAAAATATTTAAGAAATGAATTTGAATTGAATTATTATGACAAGTATGAAGTAACTAAAATGTAAAAGTGTATATTCATATGGCATAGAAGATCAAATAATCGTGACATGGATCAAATGAATTCAAATAGTAACCAAACCAGTTTTATTATACCTCTGTCATTGCAAGGATCTCAGATATAAAAGGATATATAAATATTATTATATAAAACAGTAAATGATCAATAGTTAAAGTATTAATAATCTCATAATTGGAATAGTTGTAACCATCATAAATAAACTCTAAATTTGATGAAATCAAATCCTCTAGCTTTGAAAAGTAGTACCCTTGCTATTTAGGCAAAAGTATCTTATGTTAGTGTTAGGTTGAAATAAAATAATGTTAGACCCTAATGATCGTTTATAGGAAAAGTATCGCGGATAAAAGCCATTTGTCGCGAAACCAACCTTAAATTACTTCTAATATCATGCCCTATTAATGCCTGAAAATGAGTAGATTATCCTAGGCGATGTAGTCGCAATCTAATATCAAAAGCTGAACCCTTATCGAGTAATAAATTGAACTATCAAGCCTTTTCATCGATCCGTAGAACCTCTCGTCTAAATGCAAATGTATTAGAAATCAGTTTAGAAATGATATTTAGGATATGGTATACAATATTCTAGAAAAATATTTCATTTACAACTTTCATTTCAATTAAATCCTGCTAGTTGAATACCCCTAAAAAGTATGATTGTCGTAACCTTTAATGTCATATAAGCGTTTTCAACTAAGAAAATAATGTCTCGTCTAAAAGCTAAAATGTATAAAATCAGTCTAGATATGTTGTTCAAAGTATATGCTATCCAATTCCGAAGAAATAATCTTATTTCGTCATGTTTTGCATATAAGCTTTAATAGTCAAATAACCCTTAGTTTTATGCTTTATGAACTTCATAATAAGATTAAGTGAACCTTGTGATAAGGAATTTGTAGTTAATAAATTTGTATCACCAGAACCTTCTTAAAAACCATAAATAAATCTAATTAGCTGGCTTATCACTCATAACTTAATGAAAACCCTTCTTATGCAAAATCTTAAGGTTAAGTACTAATTGCGTAAACCTTAATTAGTGTTTTATTTCTTTTAATCCAAATAATTTTAGCATCTATAATTCGAAATCGTAAATACTAGAATTCATAATTTTAGCCTCTTAAATTAAGTAAATCAAGAATAGATAATCTATCGGAAGAAACCATGTTTTGCTCATCGTAAAAGCCATTAAGTATAAAAATGTGTGTTTATCTAAATCATGAGATCTCAAATCATATAATCCGAACCCTATATCATCCTGTTTTACGCAATGAATCCTTATTTGATTTTACATGCATCTTCTTTTAGCCCTTATTGAAGTTTATTATTTGCTATTTTAGATCAATCGGCGTGTAGAATTCGACGTCCCTTCCTCCGCCGTTGCCTCCGTCAATTTGTGATCGCGTCTTAGTCGTAAGCGATATATAAGCAAGGCAAGCACCCTCCTTTGACCATCTTGATCCCAAAATTTAATTTGCATTGTTTATTAAAATGTTTTATGCATCGTTTACTTTTTGTAAATTGCTATTTTGTGGTCTTGATAGTTATACCTATTGTCTCATGAAACTTCCTTGATAAGTATGAATATGTGAACCTTGATAACCATAGATTAAGCTTAGACAATTACTTAATGTCGCCATGGGTATATCGATTACTTTTATCCATGCTTAGCCATGCTTTTAGATCAAATAATGATGATGATGATCAGATCAAAATGTGTTCTTTGTGAAATGGAAAATGTTGTCATTGTAGCTGTTGGCTATGGGTATTTTGATTAAAACCCAAAATAAAACTATGGTTTCGATCGGGCGATTATTGGCAATAGCCGGAGGTGCGAGAGGATTTGCGTAGTTAGGGTGGAGTATCGCCAGTGTCAATTTAAGGACCGAACTTCGGTGTTGTATGATCCAAGATATTTCGTGCAAACCACAAGTGTTGTTATGGGGCTTCCTTAAACCAATTAAGTTATCTAGTTTAACTTTGCACATTGGTAATTTGAAGTAGTAAGGGCTTTCCTTTGGGGTTTGCTCGACGGGGTGCCCACACCGAGGTGTTAGGAACAACACTTACCAATATAACGGTGTGCGCCACGTCTATGGGGAGTTCCAACATTCCTATGCTCTGAGTTCTCCCAGCTATAGCGTGGGTTTTATCGTCCCGGTGCTGGTGCAAAGTTAGATTAGATAATGTAAAGGTTTTCGTCATGAACATTCTGGCCACACGCTTTAAGTGCGTGAAACTTGCGGCAAAAAGAAAAGGTCATGACTTGTGGGTACAGTTGTACACCTCTGCAGAGTGTAAATCTAATCGATTAGCCGTCCCCTCGGTCATGGGAAACTTGGTGAACTTGCACTAGTTAAATGTTTAATTTTCTAAAATGGGTTGTGGAATGGAACTTGTTTAGCAACTTTTGTTTTCATGTCAAAGGATCGACATTGATGGATTCCATTTACGGATTATTCGATATTCACGATGGGTTGTGAATATATTACTTATCTTTACTTATTTCATATCAGATCAATTATGCTTTTACAAATTCCGTTTGTAAATAACTTGTTTACAATGTCAATTTTGCTTTATGCAAATTAACTGTAGTAGCCTCCTTTGAAATGGCCTGCATATATATTAGGCTTTGCTCAAGTCTTGCGGAGTACGATTGTACTCACCCTTGCTTATATGTGGTTTTTAGGTGGTTAAGTTGCCGAGCTTCGAAGGTTCTTTCGTCGGAGGTTGCGGGTTTTTCTTCGTCGTGATCTTTCTAGGGATTATGCCTTGTCGGTTGCCTGCGGGTGTTGGATGGGCACACTACAAGACCTTGCTTCTTTTGCTACTTTATCTCTGATTTGTAAGAATTTTCTTTATGTAATAGCTTCCGCTTAATAATATTTGTTGTATGGTTGTGATTCCAATTGGTGTATGTGCGTACTAGCTACTGATCATGGGACTAGTACGGAAATGCACATTAGATTTCCATTTTTGCAAGTTTGTAAAAATGGGGGTCGTTACAGTTGGTATCAGAGCTATGCTGACTGTAGGATAAACCCTAGATAGAATGGTCGTTAGCATTGGAATAAGCAAATTCAAAATCTTATTCTCAAAAGCTATTGTATTTACAAAATGTAGATTTTGCTATCCTTCCCTCTATCTTAAGATTCTCCTTACCACTACTTTCATTTTGATTTGTAAACAAATTCTCCTCTTTCCTTAAAGATAGTGTATCTTCGCTAGTTATACGAAGGCGTCAGAGATATGTCGCTATCTTGCTTGCAAATGAAGGCTACAAGTTCTCGCCGGCAATATCATGGGAGCCAACAACACTTCACTAATCTCGCAAGCGAAACAAAGCTCAAAGAACCTAGTGCATGATGAGGCGACTTCACCTAGCGATAAAATCACGAAGGTTAGAATATATTAAGACTTGCCTTAAGATAAGAACCCTTACATATAGCATATTATTTCGCTCTAGTTATATAAAGCATTTTAATGTGGTATTTATAACTTGCTATTTGAAAATTGGTTTTTATTTTGGTTGTTAGGACTGATTTATATGTGAACTTAACCGCTAGGTTAAAGTTTCACAATAAGTTGTCCTCATGTATAAATATGTAAAACTTAACCCATAGGATAAATTGGAAATCATAAGATAGCTTATCTCTTCTTTTCTATAAAATTTCTTCCAAACTTATCCTTTCTTTTGTGGAACTTTCCCTTTGTGTAAATCATTATGATCATTAACTTATCAAGTCTAATCAAGATTAATAGTATAATTACCATTACTAACGACTTCTTGAAACCATACCATTCATATCTGAACTAATGTCAATATCTCGCCATATTAGTAACCACAAATTTACTTAAGTCACTTTTGGCCAATTAAAATCGATTCTAACCATAACAACTTTTGACTATGCCTCAAAACTTAATTGTTTAGATCTTATACCATGAAATTAAGTAAGAATCAGAATAGTCTTATGTTTTCAGATTAAAATTTTGAATGGTCGTCGAAAGGAAAACTGGGAACATCGAAAGCCATATTTTCAAAAAAAAAAAAAAAAAAAAAACTTAGATACCCCTCCCGCATACTAAGTTGAGCATATATATATATTTTTTGTGATGTTGCAATTTTAAGTTTTGAAACTTCTGTATTGCTTTCGGGTTACTCTCGTAAATGTTAAACCATTAGGTGGAAATTTACGATGTGCCAACCCTTATTTAATAAGAAAATCTAATTAAGAAAATTTTAAGGAACGAAAAGTTGCCTTATGAACTAATAACTAACAAATAACCAACCTTGAAACAATGTTTTAAGGAATGAGACACTGCCTTATAAATTAACCAGCAATTACCAAATCCATATATAGGTTATTCTCAAAATAATATTTTAATAAACAGAATGATGCTTTGTAGAATGGATAACTTTCATCTAACCATATCCTCCCAATTTCAATATCTTGAAGACACCTTGAAACAATCCATTAATGCATCCACCACAAGTAATGAGTAATAAGTTTTTCAACCATTATAACCGACATTGGCTCTTTCCAAATAACTCTAGTTGAGATATATCCTTTCAATCATTTCAAACACTTTAGTATACCATGTACCTCTCCTTAAGTTAGCTCATTATTGCTAAAGAATCTTGGTATAAATTGTTAGCACTTCTCATTCACTTTGTGAAAACCAACAGATTCCATCGAAATAACTTTTCCTAACAATCATTGTTGCGGGATACCTGTGACAAGATTCCTCGATAAAATCTTGGAAAGTGAAGCCATGTTAAGCTTTGACCATCAACGGATAATCCTACCTTAGTCAACCAAATTCCCAATATCTAGCGAGAACAATTCCAACCTTGGATCAATCCTTGCGAAAAAGGAAATGGTTTAGAGCAACAACCTACTCCTACATCTCACTCGATACTTAAGCGATGCTCCTTGAAGTGTTGCCAACCCAACCAATCGAAGATCGTGCTTGCATTCGATGTGGAGAAATAGGACACTGGCGATGAGCATGCAATAAATTGCTCGGTGTGAAGGAAATCATTCTCTGGAAAATGTCCCATGAGCAATATCACTTGTTATCTTTGTGAAGGTCATGACCATTGCCCGACTCAATGTCCCTAGGTCCGATAGTTGCCAATACAATTCACATCGTGAGAGAAATTCGGGCCTTAGTTGCTCAAGATTTGGCAATCGGAAGGAAAAACTAGCTACAGAAAATATTACCTAAGGAGTTAAAGAAGCAACACATAGACTTTGATCGCCTTCATCCGAGAAGTAATAAATGGCCATCGCCATCAGCATGTTTCTTGTGTGGTGAAGAAGGTCATTGGGCAAGGGAATGTCCGCATGGTGAGATTAAAAGGAAGATAGTATTGAGAATCAATCATAACCACCAAGGCGCCACAAGAGAAGCGTGAGTGCTTCAATCTGTCACAAGAAGGGCCATCTAGCTAGCGATGCCCGCAAGAAGAACAAATATTTTCTGCAACCATGGTCATACCGAAGTTACATCGATTAAGATTATAACTCCAAGAGTAGGAGGAATAAAATCGAATCGGTTTACTCGAAGAATCGAGTTCAAGAAGAGGCGCTTGAATGAAGCGCTTGCCCGGAGGAATTGCGCTCAATTCCATCACGAATTTCAACCATTATTTGTTCATTTCTCCAACAACACCGGTGAGCAACCATCGGTATCCAAAACCAGGCAACTAATGTTACATGCTTTTACTGTCGTGAGCGTGGACATTATGCTAACAAGTGCCCATAGAAGAAGCAAAATCCACCTCAACCCCATGAAGCCAAACAACAGCAGTCGCAAAGTCGACATCAAGGCCAGCAAGCCCCTATCTTCGCATTTACTCCAACTCAAGATATCAATCATGGCATTTGACACAATGCCAGGTACTTCTGTTATAAATATAGTTTCTGCCAGAACTTAGATTAATTTGAAATCATTGTGTCTATTCTTAAAGTAATATTTCGATAAGCGGAATATCGCCTCATAAATTTAACTGAACTCTCATCAAAATATATCTTATCTTAATCCTTCCAAATAGCCGGTAAGATGTCAAGTGCTAAACTTCCAGTGTTCATCTTTAACCATTGCTCGATCAATCCTCTATCTATTTTATGACATCAGTGAATAATCTTTCTATTGTTTCGAATAAGATGGACAACGCCGTTTGCGTCAACCGAGAAGAAACTCATCACTTCACCAAAATCTACCCAAGTAGAGTTCTTCATCTCGTCAAGAATGACATCAGTGATTTCAAAGTTATATCAAAGACCTAGGAAATGTCAAGTACCTAGAACAACCCCTGCCTCGATGTCAGGTTTATGTAAAGATCTTCCTTATGTAATTATACCCGACACTTAATGCAATGTTAAGTATGTCCCTTATATATATATTCAATTCCTGCAATCAACCCTTTTCGCTCTGTACATTATATTCTTTCATAATTGCTAAATGCAAATAAAACTGAAACCCTCTGTCTACCAAGATGATCGAGCGAATTAAATCATCGGGATCATTTTATTCTCCTACCTCAACCTAAACCTTGAACTATCTTCACTTTGTTTTCAATCTAAAGACCACTTGAATGACATTCATTCTAAACTAATCTCGTCAACTAGTGTTGACTATTCAGATCAACCATTATATTCAAATATCATTTCTTGATGATAACATTTAATTCGCCTAAATGAATCGAATAACAAACGTTAATTCATTTCCCTCAAATATTCTAAACATATCGCATGTCACCCTCTAAATTAGATTATCATTATTAACAATCCTAGTTATACAATCAAAGAGATATTTAGTAATATTCCTCATCATTTCTGTGAAACCCAAATAGAAATCTTCTCCATTCTAGACACATCACTTTGGAATCGCAAGAGCGATGTTTTGCAAGCGACTATCTTGGAAATAAGAAGGCGAGAAACAACGAGATCACTTCCGAGAAAGAATTTTGAACCCTTAGTCCTTGCAAATCTAGGGGCGAGATTTACGTAAGGGAGTAGATTTGTAACATCGAAAAATGGAATAATATGAAAATTAATATTTTGAATTTGAATATATTTATTTCTGATTTTTCTTGACATGATTGAAATTTATTTGGATTTTCCCTGGATTTTTGTATTGAATGAAAAATCAAACAACTAGAATTAAAGAATGGATAATGATGAAAAGATAAAATGGTAAAAGATAAATTTTGGAAAAATTACCATAGAACCCTAACCACCCTGGTAAGTCAGTAAAATTAAGAAGTAAAATTTTATGCACAGAAAAATGGGTAAATAACATTAATGTCACCTCTTTTTGACTAGAAACAGTGCTAGTCAGAATTAATGAAAAATATTCGAAGATTATCTGGATCTGGAAAAATTACCAAATCTCCCTCAGTGCAGTGTTTACACCTGGTAAAAATCTTAGGAATTGATCACGTCGGCAGAGCCCTCTAATAATTCAAAAACAGAAACAATTAAAAGCTGGAAATCTCCATGTCAGATTTTTAATAAATTAAATACCCAATGTTTTGATTTAAAAATTTTACAGAGACATCCTTGACCTATTTATAACCCCTCATAAAAGTTTCAAAATAAATAATAATTTTGAACCTTTAAATAAATACAAAACCGAAATTCAAATCTGTACAAACCTAGAGTGTCAGAATTTTATAATTTAACCATGCGGTATTTTAATCTAAAATTTTACTGAAGGTTAAAAACTACCATTATAAACTAGTCAAAAGTTTCACAAAATTACGTGGTGATTTGATATCGAATCTAATGCCCACATGGAGCGGTCTGGGCTGAGCTTATCACTTTGACTGCCTTCTCTCGCCGACATGTGGGCCACCCCTTTATGCCGTAACCGTTCGGTGAAGCAACGGAAATTGGTTCTCTCACTGCCTGTGGCCCCGACCCCACTCGTCAGCCCCTGGCTTCAGCCTCCCTCTTCCTCCCTTCTACTTGAGACAGACGCGAAGTCTCCAGAGCCTCGCGCTTGCCGCCCGAATTGATTGCATCACGCGCTGCTGCTGCGATCCACTGCCACGTTCATCCTTGAAAGCCAAGCGCCATACCGGTCAATTCTGGTGTCACTTCTTGCCGGCTAGAGTGCGTCGCGCCTCATCGCGGCGTGGCGAGCCGGTAGTAACTCCATGACGTTCAAACCACGTGAAAACCTCTCGTGGCTATAAATACCAATTCCACATCGCGTTGAGGCCTCCTTCCCTTAGCTATTCCCGAACCGAGCAACAAGCGCCAAAACCTGTTCTTCACCGTTTTTCGTCGGCCAAAGCCGAAAAGGGAGAAACTCAATTCGGCGAAATCGGTATCAATCTACGAAATTGCTTTCTCCTTTAGCTTCACTGGAACCCTACTTTACTCATTCGCGAATTCTATTTCTTCTCGCTGCAGACCATCCTCCTTTGGGCACCCTTCTTCCTCGGCTCGGTGCGGTGGCGGCCCAACTGTCGCTTCTTGGCCGGACAACCGCCAAAATGGAATGCCCGACCCGTAGATGCTTAAACCATTACCGATTCAGCAGGGAACCACTGCTTTTCTTCTCGTGAGCTTCTCCTCCATCAGCCGCATGCGTGGTGGTGGCTTCGCTCGACCATCCCAGCCGTGACGACCCACCACGTGTGCGGCGTGACTGGTACTGGTACTGCCGTGCCACCCATTCCGCGGAACCCGCGAACCGTCGCTATTGAGCCGAGCCACTCCTGCGTTACGTATCGCTGCGCGTGGGACCGCCTTGTCGGCCACCAAAGCAATCCAGTGCATTGGTAAAAGGCGCTTTCCAACTCAAAGCGTATTTTGTATTTTCTGGAATTTACATAACCGAGCTGCTTTAAATGCTTATAACTTTTGTTTTGTAACTCCGAATTGAGTGAAATAAAATTCTAAATTCACCTAAAATATAGCTCTATCAGAATATAAAATAATATTTTGAAAATGTTCACTGGGTAAATTTGAAATTCAAATTTAAAGAAGAGACATAAATAAGTACTACATATTAAAAGTTGTAAACAAACTTTAGGTGGAATGAAACTAATTTTAGTAAAATATTCATACTTCCAGAAGTTCAAATATATAAAAATATTTAAGTTTCATTATTGTTTGAATTACCTTCTAGTAAAGATTATAATCAATGTATTAGAAAATTCAAATAAACATAATTTGAATAAAAGGAATATGGAATAAGTAAAATTAGTTTCTAAATATTAGCATGTCAGTAGGATACTTGAGTTTCCAAAATATTTAAGAAATGAATTTGAATTGAATTATTATGACAAGTATGAAGTAACTAAAATGTAAAAGTGTATATTCATATGGCATAGAAGATCAAATAATCGTGACATGGATCAAATGAATTCAAATAGTAACCAAACCAGTTTTATTATACCTCTGTCATTGCAAGGATCTCAGATATAAAAGGATATATAAATATTATTATATAAAACAGTAAATGATCAATAGTTAAAGTATTAATAATCTCATAATTGGAATAGTTGTAACCATCATAAATAAACTCTAAATTTGATGAAATCAAATCCTATAGCTTTGAAAAGTAGTACCCTTGCTATTTAGGCAAAAGTATCTTATGTTAGTGTTAGGTTGAAATAAAATAATGTTAGACCCTAATGATCGTTTATAGGAAAAGTATCGCGGATAAAAGCCATTTGTCGCGAAACCAACCTTAAATTACTTCTAATATCATGCCCTATTAATGCCTGAAAATGAGTAGATTATCCTAGGCGGTGTAGTCGCAATCTAATATCAAAAGCTGAACCCTTATCGAGTAATAAATTGAACTATCAAGCCTTTTCATCGATCCGTAGAACCTCTCGTCTAAATGCAAATGTATTAGAAATCAGTTTAGAAATGATATTTAGGATATGGTATACAATATTCTAGAAAAATATTTCATTTACAACTTTCATTTCAATTAAATCCTGCTAGTTGAATACCCCTAAAAAGTATGATTGTCGTAACCTTTAATGTCATATAAGCGTTTTCAACTAAGAAAATAATGTCTCGTCTAAAAGCTAAAATGTATAAAATCAGTCTAGATATGTTGTTCAAAGTATATGCTATCAATTAGAAGAAATAATCTTATTTCGTCATGTTTTGCATATAAGCTTTAATAGTCAAATAACCCTTAGTTTTATGCTTTATGAACTTCATAATAAGATTAAGTGAACCTTGTGATAAGGAATTTGTAGTTAATAAATTTGTATCACCAGAACCTTCTTAAAAACCATAAATAAATCTAATTAGCTGGCTTATCACTCATAACTTAATGAAAACCCTTCTTATGCAAAATCTTAGGTTAAGTACTAATTGCGTAAACCTTAATTAGTGTTTTATTTCTTTTAATCCAAATAATTTTAGCATCTATAATTGAAATCGTAAATACTAGAATTCATAATTTTAGCCTCTTAAATTAAGTAAATCAAGAATAGATAATCTATCGGAAGAAACCATGTTTTGCTCATCGTAAAAGCCATTAAGTATAAAAATGTGTGTTTATCTAAATCATGAGATCTCGAAATCATATAATCAAACCCTATATCATCCTGTTTTACGCAATGAATCCTTATTTGATTTTACATGCATCTTCTTTTCGCCCTTATTGAAGTTTATTATTTGCTATTTTCGATCAATCGGCGTGTAGAATTCGACGTCCCTTCCTCCGCCGTTGCCTCCGTCGGTGTGATCGCGTCTTAAATAAGTAAGCGATATATAAGCAAGGCAAGCACCCTCCTTTGACCATCTTGATCCCAAAATTTAATTTGCATTGTTTATTAAAATGTTTTATGCATCGTTTACTTTTTGTAAATTGCTATTTTGTAGTGCTTGATAGTTATACCTATTGTCTCATGAAACTTCCTTGATAAGTATGAATATGTGAACCTTGATAACCATAGATTAAGCTTAGACAATTACTTAATGTCGCCATGGGTATATCGATTACTTTTATCCATGCTTAGCCATGCTTTTAGATCAAATAATGATGATGATGATCAGATCAAAATGTGTTCTTTGTGAAATGGAAAATGTTGTCATTGTAGCTGTTGGCTATGGGTATTTTGATTAAAACCCAAAATAAAACTATGGTTTCGATGCGGGCGATTATTGGCAATGGCCGGAGGTGCGAGGGATTTGCGTAGTTAGGGTGGAGTATCGCCGTGTCAATTTAAGGACCGAACTTCGGTGTTGTATGATCCAAGATATTTCGTGCAAACCACAAGTGTTGTTATGGGGCTTCCTTAAACCAATTAAGTTATCTAGTTTAACTTTGCACATTGGTAGGCTGAAGTAGTAAGGGCTTTCCTTTGGGGTTTGCTCGACGGGTGCCCACCGAGGTGTTGGGAACAACACTTACCAATATAACGGTGTGCCACGTCTATGGGGAGTTCAACATTCCTATGCTCTGAGTTCTCCCAGCTATAGCGTGGGTTTTATCGTCCAGTCTTTGGTGCAAAGTTAGATTAGATAATGTAAAGGTTTTCGTCATGAACATTACGGCCACACGCTTTAAGTCGTGAAACTTGCGGCAAAAGAAAAGGTCATGACTTGTGGGTACAGTTGTACACCTCTGCAGAGTGTAAATCTAATCGATTAGCCGTCCCCTCGGTCATGGGAAACTTGGTGAACTTGCACTAGTTAAATGTTTAATTTTCTAAAATGGGTTGTGGAATGGAACTTGTTTAGCGACTTTTGTTTTCATGTCAAAGGATCGACATTGATGGATTCCATTTACGGATTATTCGATATTCACGATGGGTTGTGAATATATTACTTATGCTTTACTTATTTCATATCAGTCAATTATGCTTTTACAAATTCCGTTTGTAAATAACTTGTTTTACAATGTCAATTCTGCTTTATGCAAATTAACTGTAGTAGCCTCCTTTGAAATGGCTGCATATATATTAGGCTTTGCTCAAGTCTTGCGAATGCGATTGTACTCACCCTTGCTTATATGTGGTTTTTAGGTGGTTAAGTTGCCGAGCTTGAAGGTTCTTTAAATCATGGAGTTGCGGGTTTTCTTCGTCGTGATCTTTCTAGGGATTATGCCTTGTCGGTTGCTGCGGGTGTTGGATGGGCACACTACAAGACCTTGCTTCTTTTGCTACTTTATCTACGATTTGTAAGAATTTTCTTTATGTAATAGCTTCCGCTTAATAATATTTGTTGTATGGTTGTGATTCCAATTGGTGTATGTGCGTACTAGCTCTTGATCATGGGACTAGTGCGAAATGCACATTAGATTTCTATTTTGCAAGTTTGTAAAAATGGGGTCATTCTGACTCCACAAGAACTTTGAATAAGTTCTCCACCAAACTTGACGATAAAGCGGGTAAATTCAGCAAAGGTGAGAAGTAGAGAATGAGATAAGTCAAGGGTGTTTTATTAGTCAAGTTTAGATTTTCTTTTAGAAAATAGTTTTGGACTCTCACAAGACACCTCCATACTATCTAGGGCCAAAACCTACAGTCAGTATGCTCTGATACCACCTCTGTAAGGACCCGAATCCGCGATTGAACCCCTTTGTGTTCTTGCACTATTCCGGGATCAGCGCTAGTGCACACAGCTCAACATTGGTACATATCACATCATACTCCACGATAATAGAATAATTGTTCATTCATTGATATAACTAAAGGTATGATCTTATGACCAACTTACATTATTAAGCCACTTGAGGCAAAGCGAAAATATAAACTAATAATTAAGCGTGGAAAGTAGAAGCGTAGATGGCTCATCAGATTCACCACGAGCAACCGACAAGGCTCGGACCTTAATGACTCGTGTCTTCACGGACTTCATCTTCCAACACGGTGTAGATTCCTCAAGCTGTTGATTATTGTTGTTTGGCAAGGGTGAGTACTTAAAGCACTCAACAAGTTGTGCATGAATGCAATTCTATGTATCTATATGTAAGGCTTATTCAATGGATAGGCTATCATGGCTATTTTGCAATAAGCGACATTTATGAACAAATCTGATAAATAGATTGTAAAGAATGTAAAACAAATAACAATAGTAAATAAATTCAGGATTTCTCAAGTAAACCAAGTTTCCAATCCTAAGTCAAATTCATCTTCCATATGGCATTTCGCCATCCCAACCAAGTTGTCCAATTTATTAAGCTAACCCTTAAGCTGTAATTCCGAGCATTGCTCAATACCATGAGCACGGCTATCAGAATAGTTTTACACTCTGCGAGAGGTTATGCACTTTACCCGTGATACAACCAAACACCACCAAGGCGAGTGATTATAACAAAGCCTTTACGATTGCTGCAGCTTAACCCGATACTATCCGCTAAGGTTTCAACTTTGGTGGGATGGTTACCACATCCGGGCCCCCTCTTGCGCCATGTGAATTACACCATAACTCGGGAACTCACACCGACCACGATAGTACCAAAATTAAGACATTGCAATTTACTCAGCTAAGCTGGCCCATACCAGACATGTGGTTGCATGATTGACTCAGGTCAAAGGCTTGCAAGGTTAAGTCCTTAGTGTGATCAAGGCAAGACATCCACATACTCTCGCCCATCAGGCCCACCTTGGCCTCCTCGCCCCTTGCCACTTGCCTCAATCTAAGTTATCATCACCCGGTTGATTACCAAGCACCACGTGCCATCAACAATTCAACATCGTTGCGTGACATGACTTCGCCACAACAACTCAATCTCATCGTGTGATCCACATGACACACAAGTTCATAATATCGTTCCATATTCCATTAATCAAGATTAATTTATCAATGATTACGATACATGTGATGACGTGGCATGGCTAAGCAACTAATCTGAACTAATCCTCCAATGTTGATTATAATTATTAACCAACTATATTTAACCAATCTAGGGTGACAATGGATCATGGCATACAATGACAAGGTAGGGTATAGATCAATCTGGTATTTTAGCTAAGCCCAATCTATTTTGAAACAATTGTATATTTGAAATATATGCAATATTGTAAACAAACATAATAATTTTATAAACATGGGTTCAACATGATCAAAGCACAACTTGCCTTGGAATAGGTCTGATCTGGTTCTGGAACTTGCTCTTGAATTGCTTGATCTTCCTCAAGCGTCGCACAATTCAAGCGTCTCACGCGTCAGAAGAAGAAAAGCAAATAAATACCAAAACAGAGAGCAATTGAACTCCAAAAATCAAATAAAATTCACCATTAAATATATCTCAATTTTACAAATTTTTAGAAATTTGAATCACTCAAATCCGAGTTAAATTGCAAAAGATATAGCCTTTTGAAGTTTGAAATAAATCTGAAATTAGAAAATCAGAAATTCGGAATTAACAGATTTATTTTTAAACGAAAACTGATTTATTGCGTCATCATGGCGTCGACTGGCCTTGTGCGCTGAACCGGACCAATCGAAGCCGACGCGTGGCCTCGGTGCATAGACACAGTCCACGAGACCTCCTGCAGTCCACCGTGAACGGCGCATGACGGACGCCTCGATGCTTGCGCCCGCGCCACAGCGGTGGTCACGATTAGTTGCGGCGACGGCGCGATCTTGGCGCACGAGTTTGATCGGACGGCTACCGATCTCACGCGGCGTGGCGCACACCCGCGCGGGATCTAGATCTAACGGTCGGCGCTTACCAAAGGCGTTCACTTTGTTCGCGCGGCGTGGCACGATCTTGACCCTTCTTTGGAGATCCGCGGCTTCCAAAGCTTCAGCGTGGCGATGTCGACGCGGCGGCGCAACTCCACCGGACGTGAGCGAGACCTCGGCTCGGCGTTCGGCGGCAAGCGGCGACAATTCCTCCGCGGATCCGACGCGGCGCGGTTTGGCGATCTCGATGGCGGCCTGGGGGCGGCGAAAGATCAACGGCGGCGGCGAAACGAGCGAAACCACCACGGCAGGACCTTCACTCCGGCGAGCTCTCGTGCGAGCAGCGGCGACACGAGCCTCGGGCTTTGGAAAGATGCGCGGCGCGGTGAGGAGTTCGTGCCGCGTCGGCGCCTTAAATAGGCTGCGGGAAGGCGTGTCGGCCGGACTCCGAGCGGCTCGTGGCGGCGGCGGACTCGCGGTGACTCGGAAAAAGGCAGCGGCTTCATCAGGGGCGTCCCGCGTCGCTCAATCAACGGCCACGGCGCTCGGCGGCGGCGAGATCTCATTTGTTGGTCTCGATCCACGATCGGATTTCTTAGGTTTAGGGTTTTGGCGAAACAGGCCGCCGCGGGCTATCTGGGCGCGAGTGCATGGGCGGCCGCTCTCATTCACACGCTTGTCAAAGGTTTTCATTTAAAATAATTCAGAAATTCATTTAATTTGTTTTAGGCAATAAAATAATCGGGAAAAATCCAAAAAAATCTCAAAAATACTTGTGAGACCTTACGGACTCAAATAAAATATTTTACCAAAACTTTATTTTAACTTTGCACAGATTTAAATACTTTTGGATAAAAAGCAATAAACTTGAAACAAGATTTAATTCAAATAAATCGAGAAAAATCTAAATAAATTCAGAAAATCACAAATGCACATTTAAGCAATAAAATAATATTTGGCGATTTTGGGATGTTACAAATATCTGTTGTCGCTCTCCTAAACACGTGTCTCTCTCTTTCTGTTCTCCAATTTTAGATCTGTTCGGGAACCCGGACAATTCGATAGCGAGGTTCCTTAACAGATTACACCCACCAAAAGCTCCAAAGCTTACGTCTAGTCCGCTGCGCATGCGAATATCTATCTAGGTGGAGTCGACCAACCCGTGCATTACGTGCGTGTTAGCTTCTTAGATAAATTCTTGAGTCCATTACACTACTACATAAATGGTCATCTGGGTCGGTTTTGATGGCGATACAACATCCTTAGATAGTGATGACGAGTGACTATCACGATCGGTTTATGCCCAATAGAGATATAGCGTCATACGGATCGGTTACGAGCTGGAACCGACCCGGAAACAATTATCTCTATTAATTCTGAGCTCGAGGCCGATAAAGATATGTCTTTACGGTTCTAAGCGTGGAACCGATAGAGATTCCTGAGTTATATCTACCAATAGAGATCACATGTCTCTATCGATTCTGAGCGTGGAACCAATAAGAAATAAGTCCAAGGCTATTTTGCTGGAACAACACCAGGAATTCACAGATTGATAATATATGCACAATTGACAAATTAACAATATATTAATAGATTGATAGTATATTCACATTCACAATATATTCACAGATTGATAGTGTTAATTTTTGGATACATACTCAATGTAGGAATCGAGAGCACAATCCTTTAACGTAACTCTTCTCGGCTGACCTTTCTTTGCAATATGACCTTTTTCTTACAAAACTTCTTTGCACAAGAAGCGATCATTGAAACATGATAACTTTTGGTCTTTCATTATCATTTTTATAGCCAATTTTTGTCCAAAATATTTTTGTTAGGTTACAAGGATACAATAAACTAGTTAAAATAGTACTTACATAATCATTTGAGCAATGAAATGTATAAAGCGATTACAATGTTATTACCTTCATCAACGATCCCATCAAGTATTGTTTCTTTGAGAAGTATCAATGACCTTGTATGTAGGGTCGGACACAGGGCCTTTTATTTACTCCTCTTAGACAGCGCCTCTGTTTTCCTATTGTCGTCGCATCAGATCCGTTCGTGACGAAGAATGAGGGACGACATCTATATATGAGGTCTTTAGATGACATGGAAGAGTATATAGTCTTCATTTATCTCTACTATTGTACATGCTCTAATGGCCCAAGCAGTTGGATCTACTTATTTGAGAAGTCCATTTTAGGCCTTACATATTTTGATCATGTAGAAGTATAGTAGTACATTTCTCTTCTAGGTTAATAATGGTACATCATGTTGAAAATAATGCGATATTAAGAGCAAATATATCAGACTAATCCCAATTAACAATTCTATGATAATTACACAATTCAAAGCTAATAAAACCGTTATAACCAAAAGGATAAAGCAACTCATAAAATTTATGTCGACTAAGCAATGAATCATGTCTTCTTAGCAAATTAATGTATAATTGAATGTTAAAATACTCTCAGGTGTCAGGCTACTGAAGGATAAACCTGCAGCCTCCTCGCAACAAGGTGTAGGACTGCTAGAGAATTAATCTCTTACCTCCACTACACTTAGGGTCAAATAATCACAAGTTGAACTAGACAATTAACTAAGCAAATAAGGTCTTGAACTCTTATCTTCCTAAATTATGCACCATAATGTATTTTAAAATCAATTTCACTATTTAATTGATCAAAAGCAGATTATGATCAATTCGGCGATAAGTACCTTAACAGTAGAACAAAGCGATTACTATGGACGAGTAATCAATATATTTAGCAAAGTAATCAAAAGAGCATCACAATGAGTGCAAGAATAAACCGATCAAGCTAAAGATAGTGAAGCACAAGCAATACTTCTTAGCATCAACGGAAGTAAATTTCTAGTTCAAGGTCACATTACTCGCAATTGTTTATTTCATCTATAGACCCAAATGCATCATTGAGCATATAACCGGCGGTAATAATTTGAGAATAATTAAGAGAATACTCACTTAGGAACAAGCACATAAATCTTATTGGATGATAGGGCAAGGCACGGTAATCACGCAGACCATTTTGAAATCCTAGACCATCGCTTGTGCCCGCAGTATGGTCGCACGGAAAACAGAGATATAGTGCCCCTTCCACATGTGACACACCGAGTGTGAGTCAAGCTTCAAAATTAGTTGCACAAGATGGAGATGTTGATGGCGGATCTAGTGCTCCATCGTTGCTGCGACACCTTCCTTGTCGCCGAGGATGGGGCGTGCCATGGGAGCAGGGGAGGCCAAGGGAGTGCGGGGAAGGGAGGTGGAGCTCGGGGTGGCGCGAGCTTCATGGGCATGGAGGCGTCACGGGCATCAAATAAGCGGATGGGCGGCGAGCGAGGAGGCGAAGGGGCGGGCCGTGGGCGAGGAGGCGGAGGCGCGAGTGTAACGAACCTCCTTTTGGTATGGAATACCAAGAAGGATGATCTATGTTTGCGGCGGCGCGATCTTGGCGCCGCGAGTTTGATCGGACGGCTACCGATCTCACGCGGCGTGGCCGCACACCGCCCGGGATCTAGATCTAACGATCGGCGCTTACCAAAGGCGTTCACATTCACGCGGCGGCGTGGCACGATCTTGACCCTTCACTGGAGATCCAGCGGCTTCCAAAGCTTCAGCGTGGCGATGGCGGCGGCGGCGCAACTCCACCGGACGTGAGCGAAGACCTCGGCTACGGCGTTCGGCGGCAAGCGGCGACAATTCCTCCACGGATCATCGCGGCGCGGTTTGGCGATCTCGATGGCGGCGCGGGGCGGCGAAAGATCAACGGCGGCGGCAAGCGAGCGAAACCACCACGGCAGGACCTTCCTCCGGCGAGCTCTCTCGTGCGAGCAGCGGCGACCTGAGCCTCGGGCTTTGGAAAAGATGCTTGTGGCGAGGTGAGGAGTTCCGTGCCGCGTCGGCGCCTTAAATAGTCTGCAGGAAGGCGTGTCGGCGGACTCGAAGACGGCTCGTGGCGGCGGCGGACTCGTGATGACTTCGGAAAGACGGCGGCTTCATCCGGGCGTCCACGCGTCGCTCAATCAACGGCCTGGCGCTCGGCGGCGGCGAGATCTCGGTGTTGGGTCTCGATCCAACGATCGGGATTTCTTAGGTTTAGGGTTTTGGCGAAACAGGCCGCCGCAGCTATCTGGGCGCCGACGGTGCATGGGCCGCCCGCTCATTCACAGCTTGTCAAAAGGTTTTCATTTAAAATAATTCCAAATTCATTTAATTTGTTTTAGGCAATAAAATAATCGGGAAAAATCCAAAAAATCTCAAAAATCTTGTGAGACCTTTTGGACTCAAATAAAATATTTTACCAAAACTTTATTTTAACTTTGCATGATTTAAATACTTTTGGATAAAAAGCAATAAACTTGAAACAAGATTTAATTCAAATAAATCCAGAAAAATCTAAATAAATTCAGAAAATCACAAATGCACATTTAAGCAATAAAATAATATTTGGCGATTTTGGGATGTTACAAATATTCTGTTGTCGCTCTCCCAAAACACGTGTCTCTCTCTTTACGTTCTCCAATTTTAGATCGTTGGGAACCGGACAATTCGATAGCGAGGTTCCTTAATGAGTTACACCCACCAAAGCTTGAAGCTTACATCTAGTCCGCACAGCGCATGCGAATATCTATCTAGGTGGAGTCGACAACCCGTGCATTAAATGCGTCTTAGCTTCTTAGATAAAGTTCTTGAGTCCATTACACTACTACATAAATGGTCATGCGGGTCGGTTTGATGGCGATACAACATCCTTAGATAGTGATGACGGTGACTATCACGATCGGTTTATGCCCAATAGAGATATAGCGTCATACGGATCGGTTACGAGCTGGAACCGACCCGAAGACAATTATCTCTATTAATTGAGAGCTTCGAGGCGATAAAGATATGTCTTTAACGGTTCTAAGCGTGGAACCGATAAATTCTGAGTTATATCTACCAATAGAGATCACATGTCTCTATCGATTACGGCGTGGAACCAATAAGAAATAAGTCCAAGGCTATTTTCTTTGGAACAACACGAGGAATTCCGCAGATTGATAATATATGCACAATTGACAAATTAACAATATATTAGCAGATTGATAGTATATTCACATTCACAATATATTCCAGATTGATAGTGTTAATTTTGGATACATACTCAATGTAGGAATCGAGGCACAATCCTTTAACGTAACTCTTCTCGGTGACCTTTCAACGCAATAGCAGCCTTTTCTTGCAAAACTTCTTTGCACAAGAAGCGATCATTGAAACATGATAACTTTTCGGTCTTTATTATCATTTTATAGCCAATTTTTGTCCAAAATATTTTTGTTAGGTTACAAGGATACAATAAACTAGTTAAAATAGTACTTACATAATCATTTGAGCAATGAAATGTATAAAGCAATTACAATGTTATTACCTTCATCAATGATCCCATCAAGTATTGTTTCTTTGAGAAGTATCCATCTGACCTTGTATGTAGGGTCGGACACAGGGCCTTTTATTTACTCCTCTTAGACAGCGCCTCTGTTTTCCTATTGTAAATCGCATCGATCCGTTCGGTGACGAAGAATGAGGGGACGACATCTATATATGAGGGTCTTTAGATGACATGGAAGAGTATATAGTCTTCATTTATCTCTACTATTGTACATGCTCTAATGGCCCAAACAGTTGGATCTACTTATTTGAGAAGTCCATTTTAGGCCTTACATATTTTGATCATGTAGAAGTATAGTAGTACATTTCTCTTCTAGGTTAATAATGGTACATCATGTTGAAAATAATGCGATATTAAGAGCAAATATATCAGACTAATCCCAATTAACAATTCTATGATAATTACACAATTCAAAGCTAATAAAACCGTTATAACCAAAAGGATAAAGCAACTCATAAAATTTATGTCGACTAAGCAATGAATCATGTCTTCTTAGCAAATTAATGTATAATTGAATGTTAAAATACTCTCAGGTGTCAGGCTACTGAAGGATAAACCTGCAGCCTCCTCGCAACAAGGTGTAGGACTGCTAGAGAATTAATCTCTTACCTCCACTACACTTAGGGTCAAATAATCACAAGTTGAACTAGACAATTAACTAAGCAAATAAGGTCTTGAACTCTTATCTTCCTAAATTATGCACCATAATGTATTTTAAAATCAATTTCACTATTTAATTGATCAAAAACCAGATTATGATCAATTCGGCCAGTAAGTACCTTAACAGCCGAACAAACAGTACTATGGACAGAGTAATCAATATATTTAGCAGTAATCAAAAGAGCATCACAATGAGTACCGAATAAACCGATCAAGCTAAAGATAGTGAAGCACAAGCAATACTTCTTAGCATCAACAGGAAGTAAATTTCTAGTTCAAGGTCACATTACTACTGCAATTGTTTATTTCATCTATAGACCCAAATGCATCATTGAGCATATAACGGCGGTAATAATTTGAGAATAATTAAGAGAATACTCACTTAGGAACAAGCACATAAATCTTATTTGGATGATAGGGCAAGGCACGGTAATCATGACCATTTTGAAATCCTAGACCATCGCTTGTGCCACGGTATGGTCGACACGGAAGACAGAGATATAGTGCCCTTCCACACATGTGACACACCGAGTGTGGAGTCAAGCTTCAAAATTAGTTGCACAAGATGGAGATGTTGATGGCCGGATCTAGTGCTCCATCGTTGCACTGACACCTTCCTTGTCGCCAGGATGGGGCGTGCCATGGGAGCCAGGAGGCCAAGGAGTGCGTGAGGAAGGAGGTGGAGCTCAGGCGGCCGCGAGCTTCATGGGCATGGAGGCGTGCGGGCATCAAATAAGCGATGGATGGGCGCAGCGAGAGGGAGGCGAGGGGCGGGCGTGGGCGAGGGGAGGCGGAGGGGCGCGAGTGTAACGAACCTCCTTTTTGGTATGGAATACCAAGAAGGATGATCTATGTTGCAGCGACGGCGCGATCTTGGCGCTACGAGTTTGATCGGACGGCTACCGATCTCACGCGGCGTGGCGCACACCCGCCGCGAGATCTAGATCTAACGGTCGGCGCTTACCAAAGGCGTTCACTTTGTTCGCGCGGCGGCGTGGCACGATCTTGACCCTTCACGGAGATCCAGCGGCTTCCAAAGCTTCAGCGTGGCGATGGCGGCGCGGCGCGCAACTCCACCGGGCGTGAAGCGAAGACCTCGCTCGGCGTTCCGGCGCAAGCGGCGACAATTCCTCCGCGGATCCGGCGGCGCGGTTTGGCGATCTCGATGGCGGCAGGGAGGGGCGAAAGATCAGCGGGCGGCGAAACCGGCGAAACCACCACGGCAAGGACCTTCACTCCGGCGAGCTCTCGTGCGAGCAGCGGCGACCACGAGCCTCGGGCTTTGGAAAGATCTTGTGGCGCGAGGTGAGGAGTTCCGTGCCGCGTCGGCGCCTTAAATAGTGCGACGGAAGGCGTGTCGGCCGGACTCGAAGGCGGCTCGTGGCGGCGGCGGACTCCGTGGTGACTTCGGAAAAGGCAGCGGCTTCATCCGGGGCGTCCACGCGTCGCTCAATCAACGACCTGGCTCGGCGACGCGGCGAGATCTCGGTTGTTGGGTCTCGATCAACGGTCGAGATTTCTTAGGTTTAGGGTTTTGGCGAAGCAGGCCGCCGCAGGCTATCTGGGCGCATACAGTGCATGGGCGGCCGCTCATCATTCACACGCTTGTCAAAGGTTTTCATTTAAAATAATTCAGAAATTCATTTAATTTGTTTTAGGCAATAAAATAATCGGGAAAAATCCAAAAAATCTCAAAAATACTTGTGAGACCTTACGGACTCAAATAAAATATTTTACCAAAACTTTATTTTAACTTTGCACAGATTTAAATACTTTTGGATAAAAAGCAATAAACTTGAAACAAGATTTAATTCAAATAAATCGAGAAAAATCTAAATAAATTCGAGAAAATCACAAATGCACATTTAAGCAATAAAATAATATTTGGCAGATTTTTGGGATGTTACAAACCTCCCCTTAATGAATCTTGACCGAGATTCGGGCTAGCTAGAGAATAGGTTCGAAATTCGACTTCAAATCTTCTTCTCGCTCCCATGTGGCTTCACTTTGAATGATTGCTCCCTTGAACTCTGCAAAGCGAATAGACTTGCTTCGGTCTTGCGTTCCATAACATCCAAAATTACGCCGGTTGCTCTTTGTAAGTCAAATCTTCTTGCGGCTCTATTGCATCTAACAGGTTTGCTCGTTGGTACTCTGAGACACTTCTTAGCTGCGACACATGGAATACATCATGCACTCCTGCCAAGGTGAGGCAATTCTAAGCGATAAGCTACCTCTCCTCGACGGCTCGAGAATCTTGAGCGGACCAATATATCTTGGCTCAAGCTTCCTTTAACGTGAAATCTTTTAACTCTCTTAAGAGGGTAACCACGAGATACACATGATCTTGGTTGAAACTCAAATCTCGACGGCGGTTATCTGCGTAGCTTTTGTCTTGGTATGCTATCTTCAACCTCTCTCGATCATTGCGACTTGACTTTGGCTTCCTCGAGAATGTCGGCGAAAACCAAGCGTTCTCTGTTTGTTCCAATTCAATGGAGTCGACAAGCACGTCCATACAACGCCTCAAGCGGTGACATCTGCGGGCTAACTTGATAACTATTATTGTAACTAAATTCCGCATATGGCAAACACTTATCCCATGTCGCGAAGTATAAGCTAAAGCACAAGCTCTCAACATATCCTCTAAAATCGATTTACTCTTTCGATCGACCATCATCTGCGGGTAATATCTTGTACTAAAATTGAGACGAGTTCCCATGGCCGTGCAACTTATTCCGAATCTTGAGGTAAATTGGGTACCTGTCGACACAATCTTCTTGGGCAGTCCATGCAAACATACAATCTGGACATGTACAACTGCGCTAAGCGATCTCTGAGTAAGTGGTCTTTCTTTGGGATAAAATGGGCGACCTTGGTTAGGCGATCCACAATAACCCAAATGGAATCGTAACCTCTACGAGTTTTAGGTAAACCGGTGATAAAATCCATTCGATTTCCTCCCACTTCCATTCGAATTTTCAATGGTGCAACAAACCGGCGGGTCTTTGATGCATAGCTTTTACCCTCGACATCGTCGCATAAAGCAACATGCTCGGCCACTTCACGCTTCATGTTAGGCCACCAAAATCTCTCCTTCAAATCTTGGTACATCTTGGCACTTCTGGATGAATCAGTACTTAGAATCATGAGCTTCCTCAAGAATCAATTGCTTTAGTTCCTTTTATCAAGCACACAAATTGGCCTTTGAAGAACATGGTTCCTTGCTCGTCGAGTGAAATCTCTGACTAAGCCTTCTTTCTTTTTAACCTTGATCTTAGAAATTTTATCGTCATCCTTACGGCCTTCTCTAATCGACCTTCAGCGTTGGCTTTACTTCAAGTGTGACTACCATTCCTTGAACGACTTCCAACCTTAGTTTACGAAATTCCTTGCATAATTCGGTTGATCCTCCATTGTCAATGTTTTTTGCGTTATGGCTCTTTCGACTCGAGCATCTGCTACCACATTGGCTTTTCGGGATGATAATGGATTCCACATTATAATCCTTAATTAGCTCAAGCCATCTTGACATCTCATATTCAGTCTGCTTGAGTGAATATGTATTTTAGGCTCTTATGGTCTGTATATATCTCACATCTATTTCCTATGAGATAAGGACGCCATATCTTTAAAGCGTGCACTACGGCGGCTAATTCCAAATCATGCGTTGGGTAGTTCACTTCATGCGGTCTTAACTGTCTCGACGCATAAGCAACGACTTTGCCTTCTTGCATTAACACGCATCCCAAACCTTGCTTTGAAGCATCGCAATAAATATCAAATCCATTACGCACATCCGCAACACTAATACGAAATTTGTTAAGCGCTTCTTTAATTCCATGAAACTTTCTCGCACTCTGGCGTCCATGCAAACTTCTTTTCTTTCTTCAACAACTGCGTAAGGGGTTTAGCAATCGTCGAGAATCCCTCTATGAATCGACGGTAATATCCCGCCATTCCCAGAAAACTACGGATCTGGGTAACAGACTTCGGTTGCTCCCAATGCAACACTGCGTCCACTTTGCTTGGGTCGACTGCCACTCCTTTAGTAGTCATGACATGACCAAGAAATTCGACTTTTTCCTTCCAAAATTCACACTTGCTAAACTTAGCATATAGCCGATGTTCTCATGACCTCTCTAAAACCATTACGAGATGTTCGCATGCTCTTCCTCTGTCTTGAGTAAACCAAGATATCGTCTATGAAGACTACAACAAACTTATCCAAATATTCCATGAAAACCTTATTCATCATGTTCATGAAATATCTTTGGGGCATTAGTCAATCAAATGACATGTTGTGAACTCATAATGTCCATATCGCGTAGAAAAGCGGTCTTAGATACATCCTGCGCTCGGATCTTCAGCGATGGTATCGAGCGAAGATCTATCTTGGAAAACTCCGGCTCCTCTTAAGCGATCAAATAAGTCATCGATCACGGGCAGCGGATACTTATTCTTGATCGTTACTTCATTCGATGCGATAATCGATGCACATTCTAAGACTTCCGTCCTTTTGCGAACAAACAAAGCGGGGCTCCCCACGGTGATGAACTTGGTCTAATGAAGCCTTTCTCTTGCGGTTCCTCAATCGCTTCTTCATTTCCACTAACTCGTCGGTAGGCATCCGATATGGTCTTTTTGATATCGGTCTTTGTACACAGTGCTAACTCGATCACGAACTTCGATATCACGGTCGGTGGCAATCTGGCAAATCTTACGGAAACACATCCGGGTATTCCACAGCTCTTGGCACATCTTCCATGTTGATGGCTTTCGCTGTTGACCATTAGCGCCCATCTCGAACTGCGGTCGCTTGAAACTCTACTTTCTTGCCACTAGGGCCTTCAAAGTCACGGTCCTTGGCCACAATCCAAAACGGCCTTATGCTTAGACAACCAATCCATTCCAAGGATGGCGTCTAGGGATTGCGCATCTATCAAGATAAGATTAAGCTAGGAATTCTATCCCATCCATAAGCAACTTAGCTCCCAAACACCCAAGGCTAGATCTAAGCTCGGATCACGGGGCTTGGACTAAAACACACACTTAAGATTCACCACTTTAAATCCATTCTTGGTTGCAAAACTTTGAGAAACAAGCGAATCGCAGCTCGAATCAAACAAAGCTGTGGCAGTCTTGAGTTGACGAAACTTACCCAATCGGCGTCTGTAGCTTCACGAGCTCCATCTGCGGTGATGTGGTTGATCCTTCCACGCCTTTGTTGATTGCGGGGTTGCTCGGCTTGACTGGCGCACGATTTCCTCCTGAGGCTGGTGTTTTGGCAGGTGTAGTTCCCAAGTTAAAACAGTGGCATGATGCCTCCCTTACATGGACACCTATTAGAAAAGTGCCTGGCTCATTGCATGTATAGCATATTTTCACGTGATTTGTTGATTCCCTCTGGTGCATTGTTGCCTGTCTTTGGTGTCGAAAATTACGATTGGCGGCGAGATCACGAGGGGTTGATGTCTTGTTCACAGCTGGCGGTTGAAATCTAGCAAATTGCTGTGGTGACATCCTCAAACGTAGATGGTTTGGGCGTCCACCCTGATTAGTCATTAAGCGCTTACGATTTTCACCCAACTCTTTGCGCTTATCTTCTAAGATCAAAGCCTTATTCACTAGCTCCTGAAAGTCTGGGAAATTGTGGGTAATTAGTCCCACCTGCAGTCCTGAATTCAGTCCCTTCATGAAACGAGACTGTCTAGCTTTATCTGTCGCTACGTCTTCAGGGGCATAGCGAGCTAACTGAGTAAATTTATTCAGGTACTCGGCCACTGGCTGGCCTCCTTGTTTTAGAGCTCTGAACTCTTCCTTCTTGAGATCCATCATTCCTTCCGGGACATGATACTGGCGGAAAGCATTAGTAAACTCCTCCCAGGTGATCTCCTGTGGGGCTCCATGAGCGCGCGATAATTCTCCACCATTCTGCGGCGGTCCTTCAAGTTGATGAGGCGTAGAGCACCTTCTCATTGCCTTCACATTGCGTGATGTGCAGCTTCTTCTCAATGGTCCTAAGCCAGTCATCAGCTTCCAAAGGATTCACGTTTCCCGAGAAAGTTGGTGGCCTAGTCCTCATAAAATCTGATAGCTTTGAGTGAGGTCGGGGTCCACCATGGTTGTTACATGCTCTGAGATTGTTGTTGTTGGTCTGCTGCGTTGGTCATCTCTGCATCTCTTTGCATCATAGTCTGCATCGATTAGTCTGCTTGGCAAGAAGCTCCCAGTTACGCATATCCACTAGCGGTTGTTGAAATTTGCCTCTGTCGTTGGTGTTGTCGTTCTGGCGCAGTCCACTTCCTGAAGCTCCGTTGTTTCCTCGGGTATTCACCATCTGATGATTGCCTCTTGGGTTAGGAAAGGTAGATGTAGCATAGATAAGAAGTAAGAATTTCTAAAGCGGGGAGATAGGTTATACCCAAACTGAAATAATTCTTTATTATTCTTGGTATGGCTGCTTATTTAAGCCTACAAGCTTTGCAACACATACTGCACACTCAGCAATACAAAGAAGCAAACTAAACACGAAACCTTAACGTCAACTAAAAGGGCAAAAACTAACTTAAAGACGCGACTCACACTCGAGTCTCAACACAGCTCCAAGGCTGACACTCACTCATCCACCACCTGGTGAGGTCGATCCGCGCATACACCGTGGGTGGTGGCATAGGAGCGAACCTATCACGATGACCTACTCTGGGTCCTCTGCAACAGCGAGTGCCTCCCCTCGGCTCCCACTCTCGCTCCTCGGGATCCTCCTCGGACTCCTCAAGCGGCTCCTGCTCCCACGAGTCACGCGCTCCAACTCGTCCTCGGCGCCTCTAGGGCCTCTCCCGGCTCGGTGATCATCCCGATGGTGAAGCACGGGTCACTTCAAGCTCTGCTCTGCCACTCGAGTGCCTTGTACACAGTCTCGGCTCCGAGTAGTATCTCTCATATGATCCTCTGGGCAGGGCGAACTACGCAAGGTGTACGCGATGCACACTCGTTCTCCACGATCCGTCGGCGTCGGCATGCTTGAGCGTCAGGGTGAAGGCGGAACACGAGTCGTGAAGCTCGTCGGCGTAGTCGCGGCGGACACAGCTGAAGAGCAAGTCGAGCGACCTCTGAATTGCAACCTCGTCGAGAATCTTCTTGCGGAGATGTTGATTGGCTGCTAGCTTCCTCGTTCTCTCGGCGTAAATAATCGACTTGCAAATAAATCCCGGTGTATACCATTAGCGACCATTTGCCTCCTCGGTAAAGTGGACGGTAGAAGCCTCAAGCGTCGAAGTACTCTCCACGGCTCCATGGCGTAGCCGCGGTGACTCCTCAAAGGTCGGAGCGATCGGCATCGCTCCACAAGAACTTTGAATAAGTTCTCCACGAAGCGGCGATAAAGCGGTCAAGTACACCTCCATACTATCTAGGGCCAAAACCTACGGTCGGTATGCTCGATACCACCTGTAAGGACCGAATCCATGATTCGAACCCACTTTGTGTTCTTGCACTATTCCCAGGATCAACGCTAGTGCACACAGCTCAACATTGGTACATATCACATCATACTCCACGATAATAGAATAATAGTTCATTCATTGATATAACTAAAGGTATGATCTTATGACCAACTTACATTATTAAGCCATGTGAGCAAAGCGAAAATATAAACTAATAATTAAGCGGAGAAAGTAGAAACGTAGATGGCTCATCAGTTCACCACAGGCAACCGACAAGGCTCGGACCCTAATGACTCGTGTCTTCCTGGACTTCATCTTCCAACACAGGTGTAGATTCCTCAACTGTTGATTATTGTTGTTTGGCAAGGGTGAGTACTTAAAGCACTCAACAAGTTGTGCACAGAATGCAATTCTATGTATCTATATGTAAGGCTTATTCCAATGGATAGGCTATCATGGCTATTTTGCAATAAGCAGCATTTATGAACAAATACAGTAAATAGATTGTAAAGAATGTAAAACAAATAACAATAGTAAATAAATTCAGGATTTCTCAAGTAAACCAAGTTTCCAATCCTAAGTCAAATTCATCTTCCATATGGCCTTCTGCCATCCCAACCAAGTTGTCCAATTTATTAAGCTAACCCTTAACTGTAATTCCCGAGCATTGCTCAATACATGACACGGCTATCCGAATAGTTTTACACTCTGCGGAGGTTATGCACTTTACCCGTGATACAACCAAACACCACCAAGGCGAGTGATTATAACAAAGCCTTTACAATGCTGCTTAACCCGATACTATCCGCTAAGGTTTCAACCTTTGGTGGGACTGGTTACCACATCCGGGCCCCCTCTTGCGCCATGTGAATTACACCATAACTCGGGAACTCACATCGACCACGATAGTACCAAAATTAAGACATTGCAATTTACTCAGCTAAATTTGGCCCATACGGACATGTGGTTGCATGATTGACTCGGGTCAAAGGCTTGCAAGGTTAAGTCCTTAGTGTGATCAAGGCAAGACATCCACATACTCTCGCCCATCGGGCCCACCTTAGCCTCCTCGCCCCTTGCCACTTGCCTCAATCTAAGTTATCATCACCCGGTTGATTACCAAGCACCACGTGCCATCAACAATTCAACATCATTGCGTGACATGACTCGCCACAACAACTCAATCTCATCGTGTGATCCACATGACACACAAGTTCATAATATCGTTCCATATTCCATTAATCAAGATTAATTTATCAATGATTACGATACATGTGATGACGTGGCATGGCTAAGCAACTAATCTGAACTAATCCTCCAATGTTGATTATAATTATTAACCAACTATATTTAACCAATCTTGGGTGACAATGGATCATGGCATACAATGACAAGGTAGGGTATAGATCAATCGGTATTTTAGCTAAGCCCAATCTATTTTGAAACAATTGTATATTTGAAATATATGCAATATTGTAAACAAACATAGTAATTTTATAAACATGGGTTCAACATGATCAAAGCACAACTTGCCTTGGAATAGGTCCTGATCTGGTTGGAACTTGCTCTTGAATTGCTTGATCTTCCTCAGAGCGTCGCACAATTCAAGCGTCTCACAGCGTCACCAGAAGGAGAAAAGCAAATAAATACCAAAACAGGAGCAATTGAACTACAAAAATCAAATAAAATTCACCATTAAATAGATCTCAATTTTATAAATTTTTAGAAATTTGAATCACTCAAATCGAGTTAAATTGCAAAGATATAGCCTTTTGAAGTTTGAAATAAATCTGAAATTAGAAAATCGAAATTCGGAATTAACAGATTTATTTTAAAACGAAAACTGATTTATTGCGTCATCATGACGTCACTGGCCCAATTGAACCGGACCAATCGGCGGCGGCGTGGCCTCGGTGCATAGACACAGTCCACGAGACCTCCTCTGGTCCACCGTGAACCGGTGCACGACGCCTCGATGCTTGCGCCCGACCGCGCGGCTGGTCACGATTGGTTGCGGCGGCGGCGCGATCTTGAGCGCCACGAGTTTGATCGGACGGCTACGATCTCACGTGGCGTGGCGCACACCCGCCCGCGGGATCTAGATCTAACGGTCGGCGCTTACAAAGGCGTTCAGCTTTCCGCCGCGGCGGCGTGCGCGATCTTGACCCTTCGCGGAGATCCAGCGGCTTCCAAAGCTTCAGCGTGGCGATGGCGGCGGCGGCGCAACTCCACCGGGCGTGAGCGAAGACCTCGGCTACGGCGTTCGCGGCAAGCGGCGACAATTCCTCACGGATCCGGCCGCGGCGGTTTGGCGATCTCGATGGCGGCCGGGGGCGGCGAAAGATCAACGGCGGCATTTAAAGCGGCGAAACCACCACGGCAAGGACCTTCACTCGGCGAGCTCTCTCGTCTGCGAGCAGCGGCGACCAGAGCCTCGGGCTTTGGAAAGATGCGGCGCGGTGAGAGTTCGTGCCGCGTCGGCGCCTTAAATAGCTTGCGGGAAGGCGTGTCCGCCGGACTCGAAGCGGCTCGTGGCGGCGGACTCGTGATGACTCGGAAAGGCGGCGGCTTCATCCGGGCGTCCACGCGTCGCTCAATCAACGGCCCTGGCGCTCGGCGCGCGGCGAGATCTCATTGTTGGGTCTCGATCCAACGATCGAGGATTTCTTAGGTTTAGGGTTTTGGCGAAAGCAGTACCGCAGGCTATCTGGGCGCCTGATTGCATGGGCCGACCGCTCTCTGTTCTGCACGCTTGTTAAAAGGTTTTCATTTAAAATAATTCAGAAATTCATTTAATTTGTTTTAGGCAATAAAATAATCGGAAAAATCCAAAAAATCTCAAAAATCTTGTGAGACCTTCTTGACTCAAATAAAATATTTTACCAAAACTTTATTTTAACTTTGCACAGATTTAAATACTTTTGGATAAAAGCAATAAACTTGAAACAAGATTTAATTCAAATAAATCCGAGAAAAATCTAAATAAATTCGAGAAAATCACAAATGCACATTTAAGCAATAAAATAATATTTGGCGATTTTGGGATGTGACAAGTATTCTGTTGTCGCTCTCCTAAACACGTGTCTCTCTCTTTCATTCTCCAATTTTAGATCTGTTGGGAACCCGGACAATTCGATATGCGAGTTCCTTAACAGATTACACCCACCAAAAGCTCAAAAGCTTCTGTCTAGTCCGCTGCGCATGCGAATATCTATCTAGGTGGAGTCGACCAACCCGTGCATTAAATGCGTGTTAGCTTCTTAGATAAAATTCTTGAGTCCATTACACTACTACATAAATGGTCATGCAGGTCGGTTTGATGGCGATACAACATCCTTAGATAGTGATGACGGTGACTATCACGGTCGGTTTATGCCCAATAGAGATATAGCGTCATCGGATCGGTTACGAGCTGGAACCAGGCCGAGACAATTATCTCTATTAATTGAGCTTGAAGCGATAAAGATATGTCTTTAACGGTTCTAAGCGTGGAACGATAAATTCTGAGTTATATCTACCAATAGAGATCACATGTCTCTATCGATTACGAGCGTGGAACCAATAAGAAATAAGTCCAAGGCTATTTTCTTTGGAACAACACGAGAATTCACAGATTGATAATATATGCACAATTGACAAATTAACAATATATTAATGATTGATAGTATATTCACATTCACAATATATTCACAGATTGATAGTGTTAATTTTGGATACATACTCAATGTAGGAATCAGAGCACAATCCTTTAACGTAACTCTTCTCGAGTGACCTTTCCTTTGCAATAGCAGCCTTTTTCTTACAAAACTTCTTTGCACAAAGCGATCATTGAAACATGATAACTTTTCGGTCTTTATTATCATTTTATAGCCAATTTTTGTCCAAAATATTTTTTGTTAGGTTACAAGGATACAATAAACTAGTTAAAATAGTACTTACATAATCATTTGAGCAATGAAATGTATAAAGCAATTACAATGTTATTACCTTCATCAACGATCCCATCAAGTATTGTTTCTTTGAGAAGTATCAATCTGACCTTGTATGTAGGGTCAGACCTGGGGCCTTTTATTTACTCCTCTTAGACAGCGCCTCTGTTTTCCTATTGTCGTCGCATCAGATCCGTTCGGTGACGAAGAATGAGGGGACGACATCTATATATGAGGGTCTTTAGATGACATGGAAGAGTATATAGTCTTCATTTATCTCTACTATTGTACATGCTCTAATGGCCCAAACAGTTGGATCTACTTATTTGAGAAGTCCATTTTAGGCCTTACATATTTTGATCATGTAGAAGTATAGTAGTACATTTCTCTTCTAGGTTAATAATGGTACATCATGTTGAAAATAATGCGATATTAAGAGCAAATATATCAGACTAATCCCAATTAACAATTCTATGATAATTACACAATTCAAAGCTAATAAAACCGTTATAACCAAAAGGATAAAGCAACTCATAAAATTTATGTCGACTAAGCAATGAATCATGTCTTCTTAGCAAATTAATGTATAATTGAATGTTAAAATACTCTCAGGTGTCAGGCTACTGAAGGATAAACCTGCGGCCTCCTCGCAACAAGGTGTAGGACTGCTAGAGAATTAATCTCTTACCTCCACTACACTTAGGGTCAAATAATCACAAGTTGAACTAGACAATTAACTAAGCAAATAAGGTCTTGAACTCTTATCTTCCTAAATTATGCACCATAATGTATTTTAAAATCAATTTCACTATTTAATTGATCAAAAACCAGATTATGATCAATTCGGCGATAAGTACCTTATGGTAGAACAAACAGTACTATGGACAGAGTAATCAATATATTTAGCTTGAGTAATCAAAGAGCATCACAATGAGTGCAAGAATAAACCGATCAAGCTAAAGATAGTGAAGCACAAGCAATACTTCTTAGCATCAACAGGAAGTAAATTTCTAGTTCAAGGTCACATTACTACTGCAATTGTTTATTTCATCTATAGACCCAAATGCATCATTGAGCATATAACCGGCAGTAATAATTTGAGAATAATTAAGAGAATACTCACTTAGGAACAAGCACATAAATCTTATTGGATGATAGGGCAAGGCACGGTAATCATGACCATTTTTGAAATCCTAGACCATCGCTTGTGCTGCGGTATGGTCGACACGGAAGACAGAGATATAGTGCCCTTCCACACATGACACACCGAGTGTGGAGTCAAGCTTCAAAATTAGTTGCACAAGATGGAGATGTTGATGGCGGATCTAGTGCTCCATCGTTGCCGACACCTTCCTTGTCGCCGAGGATGGGCGTGCCATGGGAGCCGGGAGGCCAAAGTGCTGTGAGGAAGGGAGGTGGGCTCGAGCGCGCGAGCTTCATGGGGATGGAGGGCGTCACGGGCATCAAATAAGCGGATGGGCGGCAGGCGAGAGGAGGCGAAGGGCGGGCCGTGGGCGAGGAGGCGGAGGCGCAGTGTAACGACCCTCCTTTTTGGTATGGAATACCAAGAAGGATGATCTATGTGCATCTGATACTAGCCCATGATCGATGGCTAGTACACATATCTACAACATTGGTAGCACATTCTTACATAAATATTATATATATAATAGCGGAAGCAGTATATACAATAGTCTTACAAGTCAGAGTAAACTGCAGCGGAAAATACGACTCTAGAAAGTCGCATCATCGAATTTCCCGTATCCTGTGGTACTACTACGAATATACATCACAATCGGTTGTTTTTATTATCACGATCGATTACGGTGGCGACACAAAGTCATTAGATAGAGATGAGGCGGTGCTATTACGGTCGGTTCTTGCCCGATAGAGATGAGTGTGTCATCTCTATCGCTTCTTCTAAAGAACCGATTGAGATGAGGTGGTCATCTCTATTGCTTCTTACAAAGAATCAATAGTGATTACCCCCTCATCGTTGTTGTTTTCTTCTCAGAGCTGATAGAGATGAGGGTGTCTTTATTTTCCAATTCACCTCCAATCAACACATATTTCAGACAGTATGCACATATTATATTCATACAGCATAAATTACACACATTATGCACATATCACATTCACAGAACACGAACACTTTATTACAACACATATCACATTCGTTCACAAAACAGAACTCAAACATACTTAACAATCAAGCACACTCCTTAGAAACACGGACATTGAGAATAATCGTAACACGAGTGGCTCATTTGTGTCCCCAAATAGACGAATAAAAACAACATTCTTAAGATACGGCGGGTTAGCATATCCGTAGTCATCCTCTTGATGCATCACAAAGGGATTAGGGTTTACCTTAGCTTGAATGGAGGTGCCGAGGAACCAAGCGAGAAGGGAGGCGGCGGAGGCATCACAAAGTGTGGAATATATGAAACCAGTACCTCCATGACCGGCCCAACGTCACTGAGGAGAAGGCAGGCCCAAGGGCATGCCCGCGCAAGCCTTCTTGCTTAGTATGGAAGAGGGCACATCCTATAGGCGGTTGTGAATATTTAGATATAAAAGATACATCGAGTCGTTGATAGGGTAGACAAAGATGTAAACTCTATCCTATAACCGACTAGAATCTAATAACCGATCGGAATCTCCTAACCGATCAGGACTCTGTAAGCCGCCCCGCCCCCAATATATAAGGGAGAGGGCGGGTAACACCATGGGGATCCGATCATCGAATCAAAGAATCAAGCCTCAAAGCACAGCACATAGGATTAGGGTATTACCTCCATCGCTGAGGGTCTGAACCTGTCTAACCCCTTGTCTTGTGTGACCTTCGAGTTTGAGATCTAGCGCCTACCCCATAATTTTATTGCCGGCTACAAAAGTCGACACAAAGGGAATAAGCATGTAAGTCTATTAGTTCAAGTCCTTATTCACATAATAAATTGTTAATATCATTCTCTACCCTTGTATCATCACGAGCAATACCGATCCCACGACGGCAAGAATGAATTGCGAGTACCAAAGGAACTTACAACGAGACGGCACTCCAAGCTGTTCAAAGGAAGAGCCATGCACAACAAAAGTCGCTCTTAGAAATCCAATTGCCACCGTTAATGCCGCGGTATAACGGCTGGATTACGGAGATACAAAGCCCCGCTTTCGTGACACACCAAGTGCGAATCAAGCCTCAAAAAATTAGCGGCACAAAGTTACCCACAACTTCACCTTGTGGAATCAAGCACTCGCCAAGAACAGCAGCTCGGCGGTGCTCAAACCCTCACCAGTGCAAGAACAAGACGATCGCACAAAACACACCGGTGAAGCTCGGTAGCCAACCTACTAACCTAGCCTCTCGGCAAGAACAGAACCAAGCCAAGTACAAGCCTTGTTCTCACAGGTGGCGACAAGAGGAATAGAAAATATATGACGAACTTCAGAAATCTGAGATTCACCTGTACCTTGAGAGTTGAAGAACCAGCACAAGTGAATTTACATAGGGCTAAAACTAATTAAGAATCTAAGAATCTTCCTTGGCGAAGTGAAATGATGCTACCCATAATGAATAATCTTCCTTAAATATGCTACGACTTCAAACTATCAAATGGCATAGACCTTGATTCAATTGGAACTTAGAACTTTGAGGTTAAAATGTCGAAATCTTGCATTATTTTGGTAACCGACGTTGAGCTAGGGTTACCGTATGTCACGTCGTGTGGCTTCGGGTGGAGAGTCGGCGATGTGGGGAGGCGGCATGGGAGGCGTCCGCGTGGCGTGGGGGCGGCGAGGCGAGGCGGCGCGGCGGGCGGGCGGCGGTGCGCGCGGAGGAGCTAGTGTTCTTGTATGTCACGTCGGCTCAAAGCTTCGGGAGGAGCGGTGTGGGAGAGGCGGTGGGAGGAGGCGTCCCACCACGGGCGGAGGTAGGGGCGGCGGCGGCGGCGGCAATGGCGGCGAGGCGACGGCGGAGGCTGCTAGTCGGAGGGAGCAAGGCAAGGGGCAGTAGTAGAGGAGGGGCGGGAGGAGGCGGAGGTAGGTAGGGAGGCGGAGGCGGCCAGGCATAGGTAGGCAAGGCGAGCGGAGGCTGCTGGCCGAGGAGGAGCTGCTAGCGTGAGTGAAGAAGCATCGAGTGAGCCGTGCACGAGGTTTTGGCGATGCGTAAAGATCATCCGTGTTGATTCATGAATAAAACCGACACTAATACGATATCGATATTGATTTTTAAACAAAACCGACACTAATATCATAACTATCTATATCGGGTTTTTATAAAAGCGACACTAATACCAACTCACTATCTCTGTATCGGTTTTATATAAAACCGACACTATCTTGTTGTTATCTTTATCTTTTTATACAAAACCGACACTAATAATATCACTAGCTTTGAACTAATACTATTTCTATCTCTATCGGTTGTTATATAAAACCGACAATAATACTCTTATTATCTCTATCATTTTTATATAAAACCGACACTAATAATATCGCTAGCTCTACACTAATATTATTTACTGTCTCTATCGTTTTTATATAAAGCGACACTAATCTGATTGTTATCTCTATCATTTTTATACAAAACCAAGCACTAATAATATCACTAGCTCTACACTAATACTATTTCTATCTCTATCGGTTTTCATGTAAAACCAACACTAATACTATTATTATCTCTATCGTTTTTATAATAAACCAACACTAATGATTATATATCTCTATCGATTTTAGTAAAAAAATGACATAGATGATTTCCAAATCTCCATCGGTTTTAACAAAAGCAAACAACGATAATTATATATTTCCATCGGTTTATTTAAAAAGCGATACAAACATAACCTTCAGTACACATGACAAATTAGTGAACATGAATTCTAAATTGTCAGTCCTGATGTTTGATCAAAGAGAGAAAAGGCCATAACTTTTAGAAATATAATTGGAATTATTTGCAATTTTGCAGAAATATACTTTGAGATACTACAAATATTTTCCAAATAGAATTTTCGAAAAAAGAGTTCGGACTGAAAAAATGTGCTATTATTCACTTTGTAGGCATGATTTTTGCTAGTAAGAGTAGAAAAGTGAAAACTTCTTAAAATAAAGTCCAAGTTTTTTTGAAAATTTTCAGAAATGAACGTTGAACTATTTAGAAGCTAGTTTTCTCAGAATCTCTATCGGTTTTTATCGATAAACCAACACAAATAATATACATATCTCCTTTTTCTTGCAATAAGTAGCTACATATATACCAAAATTCAGAGACAAAAATTGTGAAAGTTTCTTACAGAGGCAACATAATGTTATTAGCTTAGCCTCATTTTTGTGTCTTAGAATTATATAGATAACATCACATGGAGACTACACCATGTAATTGCATGACACCAGCACATGAACAATGAGATGAAAACATGAAAGTTCACATTACATAGTGCAAAATTGAAGGGGTTTGAAGAAATGCTCACATTTTGAAAACTACAAATTGCAAAATAAGGGAAATCTCCTAAAGGTAGGCTTCAAATTTACCCTCTTAACACCCACCCTTGAGGATTTCAATTTTCTTACCCAAGTATTGCTTCCAAATCTCCTTTGAAACAACAGCGGAGGAGAGTTCATTTGAGTGGTATAATAACCTAGCGAGGCACATTACGATCGGTTCTTACTTAAGAAGCGATAGTGATACATCGATCATCACTATCGGTTCCCACAAGTAACGATAGTGATGTGATCATGAACATCACTATCGGTTCTCACAAAAGAAGCGATAGTGATGAGCAGCACATCACTATCGGTTCTTTACGAGAACCGATAGTGATGTTCATACATATCACTATCGCTTCTCACAAAAGAACCGATAGTGATGTGCATGATCACATCATGTAAGCTTCTTATGTGGGGCCGATAGTGATGACCATGCACATCACTATCTCTTCTCACATAAGAACCGATTGTGATGGGTTGAGTGCTACATCACAATCGCTACTAACACGAGGCCGATAGTGATTATTATTAACACCCTCTAAGTCATCTATCACAATCGTTTTTCCTAAAAACTTAGAAACCGACGAGATGAGGCGATAGTGATGTACCATTCTGTAGTAGTGTGGCGAAATATTTATCTTTTGGGCTTCACTTTCTTCTCCATCTAAACCAACAAATTAAGAAAGGTTGAGTACTTTCGTACTCGGCAAGACTTAAGGTGTATCGCAAAAAGTGCGATAAATCGAGGCTATGTCAAAGGAGGCTTCTCGTTTATTTTGCGTAAAGTGAAGTTGAACATGTAAATCAAGTAGTAATTTGCAAGCGGAATTTTGTAAGAGCAAGTTTGATAGGTATATAAATAAATAAAGTAGCATAGCATAGTATAACTTATAGTCCTCCATGAATGTGAGAATCGTATCATCTCTTGCCAATCCTGCCATAAAATCTAAAACAAAGACTTTCCAACAAATATCTCCAATTCAAACCATTTTGAAAATACCAAAACTTCTAACCAGTGTCAGTTCACCAAGTCTCCCATGACCGCAGGCACGGCTTTTTGAAAAGATTTAAACTCTGCAGAGGTGTACAACTTTACCCACAAGAAATAATCAACCCCTTTTTTCGGGCCAATAACACACTTCCTTTGGTGTGTCGGCAGGAAGATCATAACATAACTGTTACATTACCTAGACCTAACTTTGCACCAGTCTGGTGATGTCAAACTACTGCTATGGCAACAAAAAACAAAATAGACCCAAGACCATGACAGCCATCCCTGTTATTCACACAGTAACCAAGGCAATCCATCCCTGCTATAATCGTTTCTCCCCATAGCGCATACAACATTGTGTTGGTAGGCGTTATTCCCAACACCTCGGTGAGGCACCCCCGAGCAAACCTACGGATTGCTGCACTACTCGACCTTCCAATGTGCAAAGTTAAATCTCGCAACTTAATAAGGCCTTCACATACCAGCACTTGTGGTTATGCGGGTAACCTTGGATCATACAACACAACGTTCGGTCCTTAATCCGACCCGGACGATAATTTCCCCTATTTACGTGCAAGTCCCATGCATCCAGCTATTGTTAATAATCGCTCGTGTCAAAATCATATTTTTATTTTTATTTTTACCAAAATATTAGCAACCTTTAATGTCATATCAACCTTTTTAAATTATAAAGAACAACATACCATTTAACTTTTCGTTTCTAAAGGATGGCTCGCATGAATATTAAATAATCGCATATACCAGATGACATTATGTATTGTCTAACCTTATTCTAGGGTTATCATGGTTCACATGTCAATATTTGTTGAGAAGTTCCATGAAATGATAGGTGTATCTCTGAGTTCCACAATATAGCCAATTTACTAAAAATGTGTGTATTCATAAATGGATTTGACAAAATAAAACAAAATTAAAACACTGGAATCAATATGATCAAAGAAGGTGCTTGCCTTGCTTTGTTTGTTCAGGAATCGACCCAGGGTCAAAGTTGACAGGAGTAGCGTCAGGCACGTCGGTGTCTACACGTGATTGTCATATACCAACAATAAGAGGCAAAAAGGAGTCAAATGAAACCAAATTCAAGAATAAATCAAAATAGAAGGTTCTGGTAATAAAAGATTTTAAATATTGATTTAAGTTCATTTGCTGGCGTTATGAGTTTTAGGGTTTGTATTATATAGGGTAAGGCTGCTAAATAGGATTAAGATGAAAAGCATATTCAAATAGAATTATTTGCGCAAAATATGATGGTTTTAACCCTGAGAGTATTTCTAAGCTGGTCTTATTGATATTAATGTTTATTTGTGATATTGTATTCATTTTCTAATCTTATTTTAAAAGTTTATCACTACTACAGAATGGTACAACACTATCAATTCATGCAGGTCGGTTCCCAACTTTTAGAAAAAACCAATTGTGATAGATGATTCGGTGAGGTGTTAAAAATTGGTGGGAATCATCACAATCGGTTCTCGAGTTACAAGCTGATTGTGATGTAGCATTAACACATCTGTCGATTCTAAAATGAGAACCGATTGTGTTATCTATGATTGTGATGTGCACATTCGCCAGTTATCTGTCGGTTCTTATGTTAGAACCGATTGTGATGTTCCTAACTAGGTTATATATACCCTCATTTGGACTCTCCTCTGTTGTTGTTCTAGAGGCAAAAAAAACGCCTTTGCCCACAAAACACAACATACTCTGGTTGGAACCAATACTTGGGTGAGAAATCATGGAATCCTCGAGGATGGGTGTTAGAGGTAAAGTTGAAGCCATAGCTTGAGGAGATTTCCCCTCAATTTTCCTCATATGTGGTTTTCTTCAAAGGTGAGCATTCCTTCAAATCCTTCAATTTTGCACTAGGTAATTCGATATATCGCAAAGAGAGTTTAGGTTGAACTGGAATTGTGTGCATCCTATCAGATTTCACATCCTTTATTTCACAAACACACATCAATTTATCTGCTTTTTAGTACTCTCATGTTAAGTTGGAATTATTGTTGTTGTAATATGTTGAATGTTAGAGTTTAGGTTGCGTAACTTACTTCTCCCGTTCGATGGTGCTTGTTTATAAATATATTGAAATGGTATATTTATAAAAAAAGTACTCTTGAATTGTCCACGTTTTTTTGGATAGTTCAAGGATATGTGGTTTTGCCAAGTTCCTAATTAAGTTGTTGTACAACTTCAGAGAAAATTAATTTCGACAACATCTCCCTGGTGTTCTCCGGGTACACACACTCTTGACCTGTTGTCGAAATGTGTATTTGGAGAATAGCGGGAAGATACTGTCGAATTTTTATGCAGGTTGTACAGCGACTAAGAACTTCTGTGAACCACATATCCTCGAATAGGATTAAGACCTAACATAATTAGAGATATGGAGTTAACGTTGGTACATAATTAGTTGGTCAACATATAGGCGTTTTTTAAGATCATTCAATTCCTCAACTTTGTTGGTGTTTCCACCCTTATTTTGTTTCATTGAAGTCAAAAGAATTGCAAGCTTCTGCATTAGGTAATTCGATATTATTGTTGATGTTTTAAATGTATGTCTCTAACTTGGGAATTGAAAGCTAGCTCTTAACTTGGGAAGAAGGTGTCGGAGTAAAATTATATATCTTGGAACCCGTCCTCTATTTTGCAAAGGAATTAAATGATGTCTCAATATTTGAAATAGCTAGCTAGTTGTCGCTCCAGTTTGTGTTAATTTAGTGTGTGTAGTTTAATTGCAGATGGACCGTGATGAATAAATTTATCGGAAAAGCCGTGTGAGTGCTAAATTTCAAGGGGTGTTAAGGAGTTGAAAAAAATTACAGAAGAAGATATAGTGAAGAGGGGTGTAAACTAAATGTATTGTCCTTGCTTTGATTGCACCAATCTCAAGAGATTTAACAACTCAGCTCAAATTGAAGACCACTTGATTCGACATGGCTTCGTGAGAAATTACACATATTGGATCCATCATGGGGAGACAAGTACTACCCATCTGGTATGCAATGAAGACATGCTGGAACCTGATCACGAGTTGCAGTGTGATATGTTTGAGGAGGATAATTTAGAGCAAATGTTGCGGGATGTGGAGAGAAATTACATGAAAAGAGAGTTTGAAAAGTTTAAAAGCTTGATGAAAAATGGTACCAAACCATTGTTCTCGGGTTGCAAAGCAGAATACACCAAGTTGGGTTCGGTCTTGGTATATTTCTCGAACAGAAGGCAAAACACAGTTGGATATATACAAGTTTTAACGCACTTTTAGTTCTTCTATCGGATGTACTTTGGAAGAAAGCGAGTTTCCAACAAGCATTTATGAAACAAAGAAGCTACTATATCCCACAAGAATGAAAATAGAAAGGATACATGCATGTCACGAATGATTGTATCTTGTACCGTAACGCATATAAGGAATTGCACATTTGTCCGGTTTGTGGTGTACCCGGTAGAAGCGAAAGGAGAAGTGTAATGGTAAGAAGCGTTAGAGCCGAGGCGACGACGGTGAAGAGGTCAACAAAGAGCACCTTGACCAAAGTATTGTGGTACTTACCCATCATTCCCGTAAAGCGATTGTTTGTAAATCCCAAAGAGGCAAAATTGTTGCGTTAGCATTATGAATGTCGAAAGGAAGATGTCAAGTGAGACACCCGCCGATTCGACTCAATGGAGAAACATTGATTGGGAACATGAGGAGTTTGGTGCCGATATGAAGAACATAAGATTTGAATTAGTCTGGATGGAATGAATTCGTTCGGTAATATGGGCGATCGTCATAGCACTTGGCGATTACATTGTGTATCTACAATCTTCCTCCTTGGTTGAGCATGAAGCGAAGTATATCTGATGTCGTTGCTAATCTCTAGACCAAAACAATTGGAAATTATATTTATGTGTACCTAACACCACCGATTGTGATTTGGTAAAATTGTGAAATGAGGGAGTCACGGTGTGGGATGCATACAAAAGAGAGAACTTCACCCTACGGGTTATGATATTTTGCACCATAAATGATTTCCCGGCCCTTGGTAATTTGGCGGGCTACAGTACGAAGAGAGCCAAAGCGTGTCCTATTTATGAAGAGGAGACTGAGAGTTTATAGCTGTCGAATTCTAAGAAACTATATACATGGGTCACCGTAGGTTTCTACCTCGAAGTCATCGATACCGTAAGATGGATGACAAATTTGATGGGAAGAGGGAAGTTTGTTTGGCCCCGTAGCCTATGAGTGGAAGGCAAATATATTCACGTGTGGAGGATATCAATGTTCAGTACAGAAAGAGCTGTAAATCTGTTCATCCCAGGACCATTTGGAAGAAGATGTCGATATTTTGGGAATTACTATACTGAAAGGAGTTAGATGTCCGGCATTATATTGAAGTCATGCATGTTGAGAAGAATGTTTGCGATAATTTGGTTGGCATCCTGTTGAACATACCTGGGAAGACCAAGGATGGTGTGAATGCTCGCCGTGATATGGCCTACATGGAAATCAGGCCCAAGCTTATAGAGATAGAGGAGGATGAAAAAGGTCCGTACATCCCTGCTGCATGCTACACCTTGTCTAAGAAGGAGAAAGAAGACTTCTGCAAGTGTTTCCAAGGTATTAAAGTTCCATCAGGCTACTCCGCAAATATTAAGAAGCTTGTGTCCATGGATGATTTAAAGTTGTTTGGTATGAAATCCTACAACTGTCATATCTTGATGACCCAAATGCTCCTGTTGCAATCAAAATATTTTGCCAAAGGATGTTAGGTTGGCAATCACGAAACTATGTTATTTCTTCAATGATATTTCTTGCAAGGTTATTCATCCTGATGTACTAAACAACTTGCAGAGTGAGGTGGTGCATACTCTATGTGAGCCTGAGATGTATTTTCCCCCGTCATTCTTCGATGTCATGGTCCACCTTGTTGTTCACCTTGTTAGAGAGATTAATATATGTGGACCGCATTCCTATGTTACATGTATCCGTTCAAGAGGTAAATGGGTATATTAAATTCATACGTAAGAATCGGTTGAAGCTTGAGGTAGTATTGTTGAAGATTATGGGACTAAAGAGGTTATTGAGTTCTGCGTAGACTATCTAGGTAAAAGACAAGTAATTGGTGTTCCTATATCTCGTCATAAGGGCCGTCTTGCTAGCAAAGGAACCGTTGGGTCCAAACTAACAAGTCCACGGTTTGATATGTATTACAAAGTGCATTTGTGATCTTGCGACCACAGTCGAAGTTCATCCATACATCGAGCGAGCACAAGTTGATATTACGGGAAGAGAATCCACATATGGATGAGCTTTCCATCACATAAGAACACAACGATCGATTCCCCATATGGTTCAAAGAAAAGCGAAGGTCTCCATCGGTGAGGATGTCAAATGGTTGGTGATGGATCAAGATTTAATGCACATATATGGCGAAGTGCGATATTAATGGCTACACCTTTTACTGAAAGTCAAGATGAAAAGATTCTTGTTCAAAAGCAGTGGTGTGAGTATAGATGCTTTGTCCGATGAGCACTCAAAAGGAGGATCCTCAACCGCAATTAACTCCTACTACGGGATGATCAAAGAAATATGAGAGCTCGATTACGGAATATACCAAGTTCTATTATTCCTATGTAAGTGGGTGAGACTTCAACATGGAGTAAAGGTCGACAAGAGAGGTTTTACTCTTGTAGATCTCAATAGACACTCTTGTAGATCTCAATAGACTCGCCAACAAAAATGAACCGTTCGTCCTTGCGAAGCAAGCAAATCAAGTCTTATACGTGCGTGATCCGGCCAATCCGAGGTTGCACGTCGTCCTTCATGGCAAGAGGCGGATCGTTGGAGTTGAAAATATCATAAATTAAGAAGAGTACAATCAATTCGATGAAATACCTCCGTTTGCGGATAGGGTATGTCTTAAGCGATATGACGACATACATGGAACAAATTACATGCGTGTAGATCATCAAGAAGGGTTGTATTGTAAATAAATGGACTATGTCAAGGTTTTTTCATTTTATCGGGATGTTTATTTTGTTTAACAACCATTTCTGTTTAAAGGCCTATTTTATTGTGCCAATTATTTGGATAAAGTTGTAAGATTGCCATGTGACATGGAACATTGTGACATACATGAGATGAATGATAGCTTTGCTTTTCAATGCCACTTGAGCCGTTCATCGTTCAATTATGATTCTTTAATTACAGTCACATCAAGTCATATTTTTTTCTTTATTCTAACGCTGTGGACAATTGTTGATAATCTCGTAGTTCCATTATGTATGCACAAAAGAAGATGAACTAGATGCTTATTTTGGTACTAGAAATATATGAATACATTTCTCCGAATTTTGGTAATATAAAAAATTAATTTCAAAAGAAAATGAGTTTTGTCCAAAATCTAGTTACTAGTATCTTGTGTTGGATTTAAACTTGTATTTTGCTTAGAATTAATTGTAAAATAATGTTGAAAATAGCTCCAAAACGAAAACATAGAGTTGATCATTCTCAACAATTCTTGTATTCAAACGATTTTCAAAACACCAACCGATCCTAAGTTATTTGATTTTGAAACTAACCCAAAAACTACTCTTAGACCTATATTGGTCATATTCTAGCATTTTATGATTTTCACCTCTTGGACTGGATTTTTTGTCATATCTTGGTACCAAATGGTATTTTAAACTCATACATACCAATTGAAATCAATATGTTCTTATTTACTTCTTTTGATATTTCTTTAAAATAGAAAATTTGGCCTCAAATGTATCTTATATGATCTTGTTTTGGATTAATGACACATACAAAGCCATACAAAGCCATACAAAGCCATGACAGTTCAAATCTCTATGAAATGCAAGTTGAATTGCATTTTGAGGCTTTGATGAAAATTCAATCTCTCTTTATGCTTACAAAGCGCATTTTGTCATATCTTTTGAAAAAAAATCCTTTTGAGGAAATTATTTTTGGGAAAGGTTCTAACTAGTCCAAAGTTCATTTTTGGAAATTTTCAAACAATTTGGACATTATTTGAATTTTTTTTACTTTTCTACTCTTTAAGCAAAAATCATGTCTACAAAGTGAAATTTGGCATATCTTGTGAATGGGTACTCTTTTCTCGAAGATTCTTTTTGGAAAAGCTTTGTAGTATCCCAAAGTTTTTGCAAAATTTTAAATAATTTCAAACATGTGTATGCGGCTTGAGTGTTTTGAATAATCTTTTCATTGCTTGTTGTAACTTTTTCTTACTTAAGCTTCTATTTATGAATTTCTTTGGGACAGCATGTTTGGTTGTAAGTTTGTAATAAATGTAGCGATGAGCAATGCGATCGATTTTGGTAGAAAGCCATACGTATAGCAATTAGCAATGCGATCGGTTTTGGTAGAAACGCGACACAGATAGAAATGAGAAATGCAATCGGTTTTGGTAGAAACAAACACAGATAGATAATGACCAATGCAATCGGTTTTTTGTAAGGACTGACATTGATAGCGATAGTAGGAATTCAATCGGTTCTTTGTAAGAACAAACCACAGATAGCAGCAATAGAAATGCAATCGTTTCTTTGTAAGAACGAACACAGATAGAAGCTGTCAATGCTATCAATTCGTTGTAAGAACCGACACGAGATAGCGCCATCCGAGCACATAAGTCACAAAGGAAAGCATGTCCGAGCAGCATTCCAATTCGTGCCTTCCTCACACTCATGCTAAGCCAAGTCCTAGCACTCTGCCTCCACCTCTGTCTCAGCCCCCGCTTCCGCCTCTGCCTCCGCCTCGGGCTCAGCTCCCACCTCTGCCTCCGCCTGCCTCCACCTCAATTGGGTTGTTGAGGTCAACTTTGTGAGGTTGAGGTACAAATTTTTTTTGTTTCTCTTTGGCAGCCACATGACAAAAGGCTCCAAGGCTTTCACGAAAGATTGCCTATCATTTCATTAGTGTGTTATTAGGAGCATCAAAAATGATAACACCTAAGGAAATTAACCAAAATGAGCATTAGTGTGTAGGTAGTTACCTCCTCTTTGGGTTTGAACCCTTGCGGAACCAAAGAAGGATGGTATCTTCAGCTAGGACATCTTGATCATACAGTGTTCTTACAATTTTTGCTAATAGCTTCATTAGCTTAGCATCCTCATAGCTCGTGTCTCGAACTTTGTATTTAAGTTCCATTCTAGCTGACCACTTGTGCAAAATGCATTCAAAAGACCAGCTAACTAGGCAAATAGCAGGCTTCATATATTAACATGTATAAAAATAATACCACTACACTTAAAATAGATCATGCCCTGTCTAGGAACAGGGCAAAAAGCTAGAGTAGCCGATGAAGAATGAGGTGCTAACGAAAAAGATGACTGAGACTGCTTCGCCTTGGCTGAAGAAGAGAAATGTTGTCCACCCCTGAACTTCTTAGAGGTAGGTCACTCAAAAGACCCACCCTCATTAGAGCTCCTCTTACAGCCACCTCCGTAGTAGCGAAACTTTGAAGCCACGAGATTTTGCTTATCCCTAGTGATGCGACAGCGGCCGATCTTCCGATAGGTTCTACTTTTGCAGAACGGAGACGTTTGCGTTTCAAGGCTTTTCAATCAGCGGAGATTGAATCCTTGCAATCACTACACCCACACACCTGTCATTATCAACCGTGCTCACGCTCGGATGACCTAACCATGAAGGTTAATTCCTACACATAGTAGAAGAAACGAGCAAGAACGAGAAATAAAACAATCTGACAATTCAAACGATCAAAGTTGAGGTTATCTCTTTCATCAAACCGGGCCTTCTGACACTACTCTGATGAACAAGTGTTTCATACGTGTGGGGAACAAACTTAGCAAATAACATAACCCTAAAAGTAGTGGTGGCTAAGTAAATATAAGGGTGAGTTACAAAAAGTGATCAATCAACGGTTCTGATTTGAAGTCTGCAACAGCAGTAACTTTTCATATTGATTTGGAGGCCTTCCCGAACGAATCTGGAGGTGGGATTGTACACAATAGATAGATCTTGAAATAAGCTTTCCAACGAGGGTGGCTCAGCCCAAGCGGAATTCGTATGAGGAAGTTATGGCATTTTTAGTCCGGCCTGTCAGGTTGACCCGAGACGAGTTGTAGTCGAATTGAAGTGCACGGACGGAATCAATTGGGCTTGTACTTTAGTTGAACGTGGATTGTAGGTGTTCAAATTGTTTATGAGGTCTCCTTGAGTTAACATCTCCTCTCCCATGCTCCTAAGCAACAACACATCACAAGGAAAATTATGCAGTAGCACATTCTCATTAGAACAAGTATTATCTCCTAAGAACGAGCTCACCTTGTAATTGAGTTGTTTTGCTCGGGCTCGTGTTACTGGACCAAGAGTTAAAGTTGTATCCATAGGAGTTATGTCCTCATCACCTAGTGAGCTCCAACTCAACCTCCATATCACGGGCCTCCTCGACCACAGAGCTGAAGTCACATGGGACAGTTTCCCCTTTGACAATCCTGAACTCCTGGTTGAGGCCCCGGCGGAACCTTTTAGCCTTCTTCCTATCATCACCTACCACGGCTAGTATGAAGCGGACAACATTGTTGAACTCCATCATATGCAGCTACAGACCTCTTGCCCTGAGTGAGGGTGGATAAAGTGTGCTCCATCTTCTCCTAAAAAGACTCGCGATAGAACTTCACAGGCTTTCGATGAAGCCCTCCCAAGTGACGGACCGTGGCGGGAGTCCTAGCGAAAGCACCCCTCCCACGGATGTCCAGTGGCCCTTTATTTGAAAGGCCACAAAATGTGCCCCTCTGGGAGGACATCTCTAGAGCTTCAAATTTTCTCTCCATATAATGTAACCGTCTCTTTGCTGGACGGTGAGCCAACACCGTTAAAGGTGTCAAGCGGGGTACATCCACTCCCGAGGCTCATCCTAGCCTCCGAGCGCACGATGGGGGCCACTGCGGTGGAGGCCTGATGGCAGGAGCTGCTTGAACCTGCTAGCATAGCTCTGAACTTCTCTCGTAGTGCATGCAACAAGGCCACGATTGCGGCCTCTACCCCTGCCCGGACTACGCGATCGGGGCACTATCTGGTGACTCATGAGCATTGAGCGGCTGCTTCTCTTAGCGATCGACTCAACAACTCCTTGAGATGGGTGACTCCCACCTCGACCACGGCCTCCCGCCACGGCGGCCACGACCTCTACCCTACTGCATAGCTACAACACAAGCACAATCATATAGTCGGCTCAAGCATCAACACATCAACATAATAATAATATAATCAACGATCAACAATAATATCTCAATACGATCTTGAAGCATATGCAATGATATACCATTCCCTTTCCTACTGTGCTCCAAAGTGTGTCAAATTTTAAATTAGTTATTCCACCTATGTCAAGTTTTAAGGTTATTGTCCTATGATGAAAAAATTTAAACAATGGACCTAAACCATGTTTCTAATTTTTTTCCAAATCAAAATTTTAGTTCACCCTATAGATTTACTAAATTCATGCACCACGGACCTAAAACCCGCTCTGATACCAACTGTAACACCCCGGCACCTCCTATGCCCAGAATGTCACTACAACATGTAGAGTAACAGCAAAGCAGCATTACAAGACTACATTTCAGCAAGTACACTAACATCTTAATTTAATTCCAGCCACAAGAATTCTCTCCAAATAAAACTTAGGCAACAACTAAAACAAAATTACAAGGAAGGATAAAGAAAGACCACAATAACGACACTAAACCAAAGATAAACTGATTTCATGATAGAAATAAAGGCCGCAAACCACTTAACAAATCATAAAACACAATGACAAGCCACAACTCCATACAATACTTTAATGAGATATAACCAATGAAACCAAAGACTCTTTCCACAAGTCAGAAATTGTTATTTTAAGTTTAAACATGCGACTATCTAAGTTTATTAATGTCAAGTGAAGTGAAGTGATGGTGCTACATCCCCTTCCCTTATGGCAGTCTCAAGGTACCTAAAAACCATTTAAATAAACAAGCGTGAGTCTCAAAACTCAGCAAAGTACATCGTATAATCATATTATCACATATATACACATCGGATAACATAAGACATAACATGCTTTCCAACATATGTAAAAACTCATAACTTTAACACTTGACATGACCACTCTTTAATGCAATGCGAGAATGCCATATGCTCATTGCCATCTCATAGCTCATACAGTACAATTTGAGTGCACACCCGTCGATGTGCACCCTCTCATTCCCTCCATCCTGTGGAGGAGCCTACCAAGTAGGTCATTTATGCTCACCACAAGTGAGACATAGAGGTCACACATATCACCTCTTCCATCATGAATGCACACATACAAATGACATGGATTATTGCAAGTTGCATCTTTCCATCATTAACATAAACATAAACATATCCACATCTAAATAGTGATAATAAAACTTATCAAACATTTACGATAGTTAGATATCAATTATCCATTCACATCATAGAGTCATCTAAATTCATCCTCATATACAATGCACTTGCCTTAACCATAAGGAGCGGAATGGCGCGAGGTTGAGGACACTCCCGAAGGCACACCTCTTGAAAGACAAAATTACATACATCTCAAAACAATGCAATCATAACATTAGCCACAACAAAACAACATCGCATCTACTACCAACCTCAAACTTTACTTCCTCACGCAAAGGGCAAAACATCTTCCTTGCTGTCCCGATGATTTAAAGAATATAAGTTCTATCCCAAAATCCAAACAACGGGAACAAAAGACTATATGAGAGCTACCAAAGATCACTCACAAAATTCTTATTACATAACTTATCTAAATAATTCATCTAGCCTTTCAAAACTAATCCTGAACTCCAGTCTGCTACCACTCTGGACAGCGAGCTTCAAATTAACGTAACAAACTTTATACAACTCCACATTTAGTAAACGAGGATATTTTTGAAATCTAAAGGAAATTTCCCAGATTTCTCTAGGTATTGAGAAAATCTAATTCGGCCTCTAATTAGCCCAAAAAAAATAGATTACCGCAGCAACTATCTCTGGAAAAAGATTTTGGACAGCAGGCAATCAAATAGCCATAACTTTTAACCCACCCATCCAAAATTTTGTGATCTTGGTCTCTAAATAAAATTAAGATGATGATCTACAACTTTTTTAACAGCCAACCCCTCTGAAAAAAAGTCTAAGGTCCACAATTTCAGCCCAACAAAGAGGTTCACCTTCCAGAACCTAGATCTCTCCCATCACAAAGATTACCCCATACCAACCTAATCACAGCAAGAGTATGAGGATTCTAGCAAGCCCTACCCATAAACTAGCACCCAAGATACACCAAAAATAATTTAGGAACATCATACCTTCCCGAGGAGCACTAGATCGATGACGAACACGGAACCCTTCCCTCAAATCGCGCAAACTTCTCCTCGCCTCAGCCCAACCTCTCCAGCCAACACCCACGGAGGCAACCACCGGAGACACAAGAGGCGCCTGGAAGGAGGGAGGTGCAGGAACCTCCTGGGAGGAGGGTGCAAGGAGGGAAGGGGTGGCTAGAGGAGGGAGGGAGAGGCGGATTCTGGTGGAGGAGGTGGGGAGGGTGCTCTTGGTGGAGGGGTGGGAGAGGGGCTAGGTTAGGGATCCCCAACAAGGCCTAAAGCTGGCCCAAGGCGACCCACAATCAGCCCAACACAAGAAACCAACCCTAGAAGCCCACAACAAACCACAAAAATAGCCACAGCAGTTCAAATTAATTTTGGATATTACAGTTTCCCCCCTTGATTAGACCACGATCTAAGGACGCCACTAGGCGACAACCAAAAACAACAAGGGAAATGAATCTCGTCACATACCTGAAGTGAACAACTCGGGATACTTTTCACACATGAGAGACTCCAACTCTCAAGTCGCTTCCCTCTTAGTCTGATGCGACCACAAAACTTTTACAAACTTCAAGGTTCTATTTTTCAACACTCACTCAGAATTCCCTAGGATTCGCACTGACCGGGACTCAAAAGTGAGATTCTGATCAATCTCCAATGGCTCAAGTGGAACAACCAGTTCTGGGTCATGCAAATACTTCCTCAACATGGACATATGGAACACATTATGCACTCCTTGCATAGAACTAGGAAGCTCCAATCGATAAGCCAATTTTTTTACTCGAGCGATAATAGGGAATGGCTCAACATACCTCGGGCTAAGCTTCCCTTTAGTGCCAAATTGAACCCTCCTTTAGTGGAGACACTCTCGAAGCACACTATCACCCCAGTAAACTCCAAATCTCGCCTCCTCACATCAAGCGATAGCTTTTCTGTCTAGTCTGAGTGCAAGGAGGTTCTGCCTCACCTCGGCCACTTGATCAATAGTTTGCTGAACCCAATTAGGCCAAGAACTTCTCTTTCCCCTACTGCATTCCAACATAGGGGTGACCTGCACTTTCGCCCATAAAGCACCTCAAAAGGAACGTCCCAAATGCTTGCATGAAAGTCTGTTATTATCATAAATTCAGCAAGGGTCAAATGATCTTCCCAACTACCCTTCCATACCAAAACACAGGATCTAAGCATATCTTCCAAGGTCCAGATAGTACGCTCCGGACTAACCATCGCTTGAGGATGGAAAGCGGTGATAAGATGGGCTGTGTGCCCAAAGCACTGTGCAAACTTTCCTAAAACATGGAGACAAACTTTGCATCACCATCGAAACAATCATCTTGGGCACACCATGAAGTCTCACAATTTCTTGCACATAAATAGGAGCCAACTCGTCTGTTGAGTTTGTCGTGTGGATGGGAATGAAGTGAGCGGACTTCTTTGAGACAGTCCACAATAACCCAAATAGTATCCTTCCTCATTGAGTACTAGGTAGGCCAACCACAAAGTCCATGGATATGTCATCCCAAGGCCAAACAAGAACCTCCAAAGGCTGCAACAACCTTGTCGGTCATTTATGTTCACCTTCACACGATGACAAATTAATTTTGTTCGAGATATAACTAGGGTCTCCATCTCTTGCCACAATAAATTGCTTAAGTGTACTCAAACAGGTTATACATAAGTGCCCACCGTCCGAGAATATTGATCAATGATGTGAACAGGCTTAGGGGAGAATTGTGTGCTCATGCATGTGTGGGCAAAATAGTAGAAGGCTCAATAGTTAGATGAATAGCTTAGAAGGTTAGTGTAGCCTAGAAGGTAATTTGAATTGGATATTATTGAACAACTAGAAATTGTTTAACATATGAATTGCTTGCTAGTAGGCTTTGTTTTGTAACTTACGCAGTATATGCTGTTGTAATTGAGTATTATTTAACATAATAATTACGGTAGTAATCTGGCCTTGAACTTGTTGGTGATTTCACATTAATGCTATAAAGTATTATTTCACTATCATTCATCTTGT